>CAUYRH010045322.1:0-42868 GCA_963574655.1 Perodicticus potto
CCTTAGCTATGCGGGTTTTTTTCTGGTTCCATATAAAACGCAGAATCATTTTTTCCAAATCTGGATGTTCTATCTTCTTAAACTGTAAGAAAATTGGCTCTTTGCCTTGCAGGGAGACACTGTTTCTGTCTTCCAAGGTCATTTGCTATTCGAACATTCTGGAAAAGCAAGTCCAAAACAAAGACAGCCAGTGCCTCCACTCACAAGATATGCAAAAATGCAAGAAAGCCATAGAGAATTGTCTTCTAACAAGTATCTTCTTCCCTTGCAAAAAGGTGTAAAGGAGAAATTATTAGTTTTAGTTAGTTTAGTTTACTTTAGTTAGGAGAGTAAAAATAAGGCCTCATAATTACACTAGTTTAACCTTGTTTAAATGACAATCCCTCCTCCTAGGCACAATCTCTTCTAGGGATTGTTCTTCCTTTAGACTAGGATGTTACAGCACGGGGCTTGTGTACCTTCTTGGGGTTCTCCCCTCCCTGTCTCCCACACTCATTCTCACCTGCAAGACTCAGGGTTTCTCAGGCTTCTTGTTCATATACTCAGAGACTATCATCATAAAGCATTTCAGCTTCTAATTGTTGAAATGCTATTTGCTACTTGCAGAATTATGGCATTGTTATATGACGACCTTCTGCTATCTGTTTGTATATTGAATTATCCCAACCAGAGAGCCTCTCCGAAGAGAACCTTTTCTCGGAAACCTCCACCACTGACCTGGAAATTGTTTCCCTGAGAGTTAGGATAAAGGGCAAGAACTGAGTTGTGTCTTTCTTCATGCAGTGAAAGATGAGACACGAGAAATGAAAATTCAGAAAGAGAAATCTTTATTATAAATTCAAAAAATAAAAAACAACCTGCCAACAATCTTCCTTTATCACATAAAACATTAAAAATGATTCCACACCAGCTTTTATAAATAATTGTTCTTATGTGATACCATAACTTTGTAAAGAACAGCAGTTTGTTCTGTGCAAACACCAGAAAATCCCTAAAGAAGTGAGGGTTTAGTCACAAATCCATATTTAATCTGCCTCAAGAAAAAGTCTGGCTTTTATGATCATCTGCTCCTAAGAGCTGAATGGACCCAATGCCTAAAAGAGCATTTTCTTTTTTCCCAGTTTTATTGAGGTATAATTAACAAATAAGAGTTATATATGCCATTTCAGGGGCATGTGGTGCTTTGATAAACACATACATTATAAAATGATTACCACTATCAAGCTAATTAACGTATCCATCACCTGATCTCATGTAATTATCTTCTTTTTTTTTTTTTTTTTTTTGAAGTTTTTGGCTGGGGCCAGGTTTGAACCCACCACCTCGGGTGTATGGGGCCGGCACCCTACTCCTCTGAGCCACAGGCACCACCCAATTACCTTCTTTTTTTATGATGAGAAGAGTTAAGATATACTGTCTTAGCAAATTTCAAGTAATCAATACAGTGTTCTTAGCTGTAGAAGTGTGACCATGTTTTACTTTTCATCTGGATCTTTTTTACTCTTCCAGAAATAAAACCAAGAATGAAAGTTAAGCTTCACTCTCCCCTTCTGGCAAGAGCAATGTCCTTGTTATACAGGGCAATAATAATGGTTACTGTTCCACAGCCCGCAAAACACTTCATCCACCCCTTACAACCTTACAGTATATTCTATTACTGTAAGAATAGAATTATTCTATATTCCCATTTTAAAAATGCAGAAGGAACAGAGGCAGGTCCTGAGTTCTGGAGTGGTATGTGTGTGTGTGTGTGTGTGTGTGTGTGTGTGTGTGTGTGTATAAAATCATGTGCCTTTGAGGAAATTAAGCCAATATGACCCCTTGTGGGCCATATTACTTAACTTCACAGAGCCTCTCTTCAAGTCCATCAGTAACTCTAAGTCTCCTCTGTCAGGCCCAGGCCCAGACTCCCTCTTCCAACCCCTGTCAATTACAATTTCCCAACCTTTTACTCAGGCTGTCTCCTGCATTCCCTTCCTCCAGAAAATCTCATTCCCTCCTCCTCCTCACACCAATCTCCATTGGGCTGGTCCAGGGCTTGTTAATTCCTATGCATGCCAATGGTGGTGGTTCATGCCTATAATTTTGGCAGTTTGGGAGGCTGAGATAGGAGAATTGCTTGAGGCCAGGAGTTTGAGACAGCAAGACCCCTTCTCTACAAAGAAAAAAGAAGAAAAAGAAAGAAAAAGGAAAAAAGAATCCTTGCGCAGAGGGGTCTGTCTCATCTCCCCCTTCAGACAAAGAGAGCAGGCAGCTTTCTCCTCACCTTAGGAGTCCCAACC
Source organism: Perodicticus potto (assembly GCA_963574655.1). Classification (NCBI taxonomy): domain Eukaryota; kingdom Metazoa; phylum Chordata; class Mammalia; order Primates; family Lorisidae; genus Perodicticus; species Perodicticus potto. The sequence continues at coordinate 2,283 of CAUYRH010045322.1, forward strand.
GAGCCCTGTTAGAAAAAGTGATAGATGACATGACCAGATAGGGGCTGAGGAGGACAATCACAACCTGTTTCGCCTGTTCCTCCTCCTCCCATCAGTGTGAAATTCTAGAACAGTTGTGCTGGAACAGTTGTGCTGGAGGTGTAAGGAGGTGGGGGAGAGAAAGAAGGAAATTACAAGCTTGAACATGAGACAAGCAAAACCCTAGTGGTACAGACTAAAGACCCTGTTCCAGGCAGCCAGAGAGTTCCAGATAGTCCTTTACTCCTCACTGCCACTGAGAAGTTTGCCACAAAAGGCAATGTGGACCGATGGAAGTGGTGCCATTCAGCAGAACTGTGAAAATCGTTGAAATCTCTGTGCTCAGCAAAGATTAGGAGAGAAGATTCCACAAGAGAGGTATCAGCAAAATACCAAAATTCTCAGACAGACCTGCCTCTGAAGTCACACTGCTGCTTAGAGAGGACAAAGCAGAAGATAAAACAGACACCAAGGTGCAGAGGGTAGGTTGACTGAGGAACCGAATGCTAGCCTGGAGAGGTGGAGGAGAGGTAGGAGGCATGGCCCGAGGGACTAAGAGCTCTGGGAGCCTGGGAGTCTCTCCAGCAGCTGCGAGACTGTCTGCTCCTGTGGCAAGGGGGCCTGTAGGCTGGCCTCATCAGTGATGATGCTTATGGAGTTGGGCTGCTTCTGTTACCAAAATCTGATTTCTGGCATCTGCACCTATGAGTTTCCACCTCCATCCAAAGGCTGGATCATCTGCTGCCAGAGCTACTGGGCGTTGGAAGGCTGGAGATGTGGCTGGCATAGCTGGTGAAGCAGTGGTGACCTCAGTTTGGTAAAGACCTGACATGCTGCCTACCAAGGGAGCCAAGGTGGGGAACTGCCAGGAGCCTGTCTGCAAGGTCTCCAGACCCTGCCCAATCTGCAGTAGCACCTGCACAACTGGTAAGGACTCAGGGTGGTTCCATATTCTGCATCTGTTGCAAGAAGACCAGGAGCTGCAGGCAGAGCTGTGAAGTTGGTGGAGCACAAGCCCAGGCTGTACAGAGCCAGGATGCCCCCGAAGTCAGACAATATGAATGCAGTAGCACTCCTAGGAAGGGACCTCCTTCCCCATGGGTCCTCTGGTTTCCACCACCAGCATCCAGAGCAGCACAGCCAGAGGATGAGGGCTGGCAAGGGCAGTGGTGAAGTTGTCATGGTGAAGGGTGCTGAGGCAGGGTCTGGAGTGGAGGGGGAGGATGCAGTGGCAGCAGATCATGAGCTTTCTGAGAGGTCTTAATGACCAGATGGACAGTGAGCCTGTCCTTGATCCCATGCTGATTCAGGGTGTCTCCACCCTTAAGGATCTTGCCTGTGAAGAATTAGGACCAGCTGACCCTTGCTGCAACTTAAACTTCCATGAGATTTTGTCTTTAAACACGTTGTCCAAGGTTTCATCAAAGATCACCATTTCCTCTTGTCCTTGGGAGTCTTAGCAATGATCCAAAGCCGGTAGAGTCTTCCTCTCAGCCCTGCCACCTGCCAGCCCACACTGGTTACTCCTCTTTGTAAAGCTGGGATTTAAACCCAAGGTGATTATTTTTTAATTTCAAAACCCATATTTCTAACTCTCTTTTCCTGACTATTTTTCTAATCAATTTTATGAACATTTTAAAAAATTTTGTAGACTTGATTCATAAAGTTTCTGCCAGGCATTATACAAGGCAGTAGGGCTATAATAATGAAAAAGACACTATAGGCATTATACAAGGCACTAGGGCTATAATAATGAAGGGACCCCTCTGTCCCTTCACAGACCTTAGTCTATGAGAGAGATAAGCCATCTACTGGAAATTGTTACATAGTAAAATAAATGCTGCTTACAGGACTAGGTCCAGAGTAGCTTCCAGAAGTTATAAGAGGCTTTGAAAAGGAAGAATATCTAAGCATAGATCTGTGTTCCTGCAGAACCTGTGGAATGGGCAGGAGTTAGCTGGGAGGACAAAAGGCAAGGGTGAAAGTGTTACAAGTCAGGAAAGAGCACGTGCAAAGACTCTAGGGCCAGGCAGAGAGAGCAGATCAACATGACAATAGCTCACAGTGAGGAAGAACACTCCGTGACATGCCCAGAGAAATACGAGGATACAGGATCATGAAGGATCTTGTTGGACAACTGAAGAAATTTGCACTTAATTCCAAGAGCAGCAGGAAACCACTGATGGATTTTATGCTAAATAGCAGGATTCAGTTTGTATACTAGGAAGATCACTGAGGCTGTATTGTGAGGATTAGTCTCTAGAAGGAGAGCCAGGCTAACAGAGGGAAGACAATTATATGACAGTTAATGTTGGTTACTGTTATTACTGCAGGCAAGTGGCAATCAGAAGCAAGGGACGTGGGTGGATTTGAAAGTGATTCCCAACATATTTCAGAATTTCTAGGACTTGGTCATACGTAGGGCTGTCAGAGGAGGAATCAGATGACATGCAAGTTTCTAGCTTGGAAAACTATTCAAAAAGGAAGGGAATACAAAAGAAACAGCAGGTGTAAAAGGGAAAATAATTATTTCTACCTGAGAAATACTGAGCTTTATTTGCTCATAAGACACCCAGATGGATAAATTGCTTAAGTAGTTGTTAAAATTGTAGCTCAAGAAGTCCTAGTATAAAGACGTGGGAGCCATCTTCATGGAAGCAGTAGGTAGAGCCCTAGGTCTGATGAGCTGACACAGAAAGAATATGTAGAATAAGGAGGATAGTAAGTCTGGGAGTGAACCAGTCTTTAAAGATCCAAAGGAGAAAGCTCAAAAGAGATTGAGACTGGCCTGAGAGGTGGGAGGAAAGCCAGATGTAGGCACTACAGAGACCAGGAGAGATTTTAAGAAAGAAGGGGTAGCCATCATGTCAAATGCTGATGAAAGGCCAAGTAAAAGAGAACTAAAATTGTGTCCAGGGGAATTATCAAAGAGAATAGATTTATTCAGCCTGGAGGGAGCTGCTAGAAGACAGCTGCCCTCCCTGACCTGAAAGCATTAAAGAGTTTATGCTAACATATCTGTCTTTGGTGGGAGGGCCTGGGTGGAGGGAGAGAGGCAGGACCTTTGAGAGACACAGAGGAGATGGTAAGAGTTTCCCATTAGAAAAGAATGCGGTGATTAGAGATTAAGACACAGGACACAGGCACTGTGTTAAAGCAATGCAGGGTGCAGTGACTAAAATGGAACACTGTCTAGATCGGATTCACTGCTCCACCACTTACAGGTGGTGTGACCTCAGCCAAGTAACTTATCCTCTTCATGACTCAGTTTCCTCATCAGTAATGCAGGTTTGTTACAAGGTGTAAATGAGATAATAGGTGTAACAGGCTTAAATAGCACCTCCTACATGATAAGCATTTTGTGATAGCATGTCTTAGTAGTTCTTTATTTTCTGGGAACTGTGTAAGCCTCAGAATTTTGATGAAATCTTTTAGAAAAGAGGCCCCCAGTACCAAACTAGGAGTAAATTCCCTACAGTCCATCCAAGAAAAAGAAAGAAAGAAAAGAGTGCTTGGGGATAGACTTACTTTGATCTAAAAGAACCTGGGAGTGGGGCATGAAGGGGGACAGGGGCCACTGACTTTGTCACTACAGCAGGAAGCAGTGAAGATTATAAACATAGACTGGGGCCATGGGATGAATGTTTGCGTGCCCCCCAAATTTACGCATTGAAACCTAATCACCAATGTAACAGTGTTAAGCAGTGAGGTCTTTGAGAGGTGAACAGGTCATGCCCTCATGAATGGGATTAGTGCCCGTATAAAAGACCACCTAGAGAGCTGATGGCCTTCACCAGACACGAAGTTTGCTTCAATCCTGGACATCCCAGCTTTTAGAACTGTGAAAAATAAGTTTCTGTTGTTTGTAAGCAACCCAGTTCATGGTTTTTTGTTATGGCAGCCTGAAGAAAGTAAGACACCAGGGATCAAAAAACTATAATCCACAGCCTAGATTTGTAAATAAAACAGCCACACCTATTTCTTCTCACAGTATCTCTGACTGCCTTCATGCTGGAACAGCAGCCTAAAGTTGATGTAGCAGAGACTGAATGACCTGCAAAGCCTAAAATATTTAGTATCCAGTCCTTTACAAAAAAGTTGGCAATGCTTGATATCATACTTTCAAAATATTATGAAAAGATTTAGAGAAAAAGAAAATAATGCAGTTGGGAATTTTTAATTGAATTCTGCATTAATCAGTTGTATGATTTGGCTTCCAATAAGTGAAATTAAACCATAGTCAAATTGCACAAATATAGTACCCAGAAGGATGGAAGAAGTAGCTGACCAAATTGGTAATATTATGTTGAGTTTGAAACAGTATTCAAACAATCTGGAGCAGCACAGTCTAAACAACTTTCTACAATGATGGATATGTTCCAAGTCTGCATTATCCAATGTAATGACCACTAGCCCTATCTGTGGATATCATTTGACTACACAACTGGGTTTTAACTGTATTTAATTTTAATTAATTTAAATATAACTGGCCACATATGGCTAGTGGCTGCAACTAGTGGTTAGTACAGATGTATTCAGCATCACAAAGGTTGTTGTATAGGAAGAAGAAAACAATTTAATTCAATAAATATATTTTAGTATTTTATTATGGGAATATAAAAGTAAAATTCCATTAAAATTTGGCAGGTAGATACCCTCAAAGCTTAAATACAAAGATATAAATGTCATAATGATTGATAGATAGATAGATAGACAGATAGATAGATTTAAAAAATTATTAAGTGCCCACTATGTGCCAGCATTTCAGGAGAGTTCTCAACATTTACTATCTTATTTAATCCTTTAAAAGTTCAGTGAAATAAATAATTATCACCCTGAATTTCATATTTAAAAAAACTGAGCTATAAAAAGACTTATGTTGATCAAGGCAAGCAATAACTGAGTTGAACTCAAACATGAGTCCACCTAACTCCAAAACCAAAGGTTTTTCTACACAAGAGAGAATGAATATACAAGTGCTGTCCAGAGAGTATCCAGCCATGTAACATCAAAACTAGGGCCATACGTGGCCAGACAGCCCTCCTTTGCCATAGGAATACAAAGAGCAAGAAAGAATTCTGCTTTTAGAGGGCATATTTCTAGGGTAGGGAAGACCAAAGGAAGCCAGAGAAGATAAGCGATGCTGAACTTAATCTTGAAGGAGAAGGATTTCTCCATAAAGATAAAAAGAACAGAACATTCTTAGCAAGGGGAAACAGCATAAGGAAAGACTCATAGCTGCAGAAGGGCACAAGCATGAGCAGCAGAGCCCCGGGGAAGTGATCTACAACGGTTTTTTGTGTTCCTTTGATACTTGACATCCTCTTCTATAAACTCATACACATTGTCCTAAGCATCGTGTAAGGTAAAATAAAATAAATGGTCGAGACAAAAATACCTTCTCTTCACAAACATGCAGTCTAGTGGAGAAGGCTAACAATATATAACCAGGCTATTAGAAATTTATCTATTGCCCCAAGACATCAGGGACTGGATCACTAATTCATTGGCAAATATGATAAAGCCTAATAGAATAGATGAGTTTTAAGTTTACATCATGTATAAGACATTAATAGTTAGAGATACCAAAAAAAAAACAACTAGGATAGTCAATGGGACTCTAATAGAGGAATTTGTAAAGAATCTAGGGATTCTGGCCTGAAAAACATCATGGTTAGAAGTGCATGACATCCATCTTTTAACATTTGAAAAAATGTCATAGAGCAAAGGGGTTGGTTTTCCTGTGTGACCATAGAAAACAGAATTCAGCCCAATGGAGGAAAATTCTAGAAGACAGATTCTGGCTTAATATAACGAAATTTTTGCTAACAGAGCAGTTTGAAAATGGTATGAGTTGTCTCAGAAAGATGTCACTTCTAGAATATTTCCAGAAAAGGCTGGACAAAGATGGCGGTCATACAGGTTGTCCAAAGATACCATTCTAGACTCCAAATTTATATCCTGAGCTTGACATTCTGAGATTCTAGCAAAGATCTGGGATCTACATTCTGCTAGTTTTTCTTGTAGCTCAACTGTGATCATTTGTCTAACCAATTTTTTAAATGGAGTTGGAACTTCTGTCTTTTGGGGGATATAGTAATTTAGAAGTTCAATCAGTTTTTTAGAAAGAAATCCATTCTGCATACCAAATTTATTATCTTAGTAAATCTCATTCTAATCTTAAAAGAGTTGTCTTAATTTAAATAACATCTGGGCAGCACCTGTGGCTCTAGGGAATAGGGCACCAGACTCATATACCGGAGGTGACAGGTTCAAACCCAGCCCCGGCCAAAAACTTCAAAAAAAAAAAAGTAAATAACATCTTTGATCCCATAGATCACCCATGTATACTGTAGTAAGCAGCACCCACAGTCTCCGGACTTCAAATCCAAGGTCCTGGCCTTTCTTTTTAGAATAACTTTAGACCCCTAAACAAAGGCCTAATACAGTATGCAGTTTGAAGTAATAAATCTGCATTTCCTTTCAAGTATTCTACAATATATACTTTTCACTAGTCCACAGCACTAACCTTCTCTGACATTCCCAGTCTCCCTTTGCTGACTACCTATATCTAAGAGCCATTCAACACCTTACTCTGCTCTTCAAGAGGCTTATCCACATAACTATTTTCCATTTCCTAGTCCCTCTTGCCAACTGGCTTCTTGTTAGGTTTGGGCAATAGAAAGCACTGGAGGAAGATTAGAAATCAGAAGGTTGGAAGATAAAAGAAATGGGGAAGAAAGGCTCTCTCTCTCTCTCTCTCTCTCTGGGTGTTAAAATATCTATAACAGGCTGGGTACAGTGGCTCATGCCTGTAATCCTAGAACTTAACAAGGCCAAGGCAAGAGGATCATTTGAGGACAAAGTTCAAGACTAGCCTGAACAACATAGTGTTCAACAACCTCATCTCTACAAAATATAAAAAAAATTAACTGGGTGTGATGGTGGGCACCTGTAGTCCCAATCACTTGGGAGGCTCAGGCAGAAGGGTCTCTTGAACCCGGAAGTTTGAGATTGCTGTGAGTGATGATGACACCACTGCAGTCTAGCTCAGGCAATAAAGTGAGGTCTCAAAAAGAAAAATATAGAAATATGCATAACAATGTCTCCTTTATTCTTTAGTTTTTCTATTTCCTTTATAACCAGGTCCTTTGTAACTGTTAAACTATCTCTTTGGTTCTATTTTCCTGACCTACCTGATACCACTCAATTCTCTAATTTAACAAAGGTTTTATGTAATTCTAAAGCGTGGATTCAAAAAGCAAGTAGAAATCACCATGAAAATGCTCTACTAATTTAAAGAAAACCCATTCTTATACTTGGTTTAACTCTTAAGTGTTTGCTTTTGTAGCCTCCTCTCTTCCTCAAAATCCAGTTTGAAGTCCCTCTCCACATATAAAAAAGGCTCTAGCATCATCTTGTACTTCAACACTCATTATACCTCCAAGTGTCAGAGATTTCATTTTGGATTCTCTTATTGGACTTCAAATCCAATTAAATTAATATGAATCCTTCAATAAAAAAATCTATTTGGAAAATCACTGACAGAAATATCTTTATCTCTCTTTCTATTCTTATTTCTTTTTCTTCCTGTCTATTGCCTTTTTCTCTTTTCCCCTGTGGAAATAAAAAACATGATCAGAGCAGCATTTAACCAGCCCACCAACATGACCTCTATCTTCCTTCATGTCAGAAGAGGGAGATGTTGCCGTGGCAACTATAGAAGAGACATTCATGACTTCTTGGACTGCAATCTCCAGAAAGAGCTGTGTTTGAGATATTATCCATGCTCAAGTGGAAGGCCTGATATTGTTTTCTATTGAATCCCTTTCTTTAATGTGAATCCCACATTTAGTAGACAACTATTATTGCTAGTCCCCAGGCCCATGCATTTGTCAGATGGACACTATTCACTTGCAGACTGGTTTTGTGCTCAGTTGCTTCTCATTCTGCTAATGTGAATTTTGACAATCATCAATTGTTGAGCTTTTGATATGTAAAATGCTGCATAACAGTAGGCAATCCAAGTTCCTTCTCCTCAAATGGATATTACTATCATTTTCTTTTCTCTTACCATTGTTCTTTTCTGCACTATTTGTTCCACTTTGTATTTTCTTCATACTAGACTCCTATCTCTGTGAATTCCACTCTCTGACCTGAATTGAGGTATAATCATTTATTGACTCCTGTGTCGAACACAGCTGTATGCAACAGGGAGAACTGGATATAGCCAAAGCCCAAGGTCACCAACTTTGGGAGCAGAGAAATCAAGAAGAGGGGACAATTCATCTGTTGGCAGAGGAATTATAGCAACCTCTACATTGGAAGTACCTGACCCCTCTAAGGCTATTATTAATTCAGGAGCCAGAAAGAAACAAGGAGAAAAGGACACAATCTTTCTTTTTTTTTTAGAGACAGTCTCACTTTATTGCCCTATGGCGTCACAGCTCACAGCAACCCCCAACTCCTGGGCTTAGGCGATTCTCTTGCCTCAGACTCTGAAGTGGTTGGGACTACAGGCACCCACCACAACCCCTGGCTATTTTTTTGTTGCAGTTTGGCCAGGGCCGGGTTCAAACCCGCCACCCTCTGTATATGGGGCTGGCACCCTAGCCACTGAGCCAAAGGCACCGCCTGACACAATCTTTCTTAATCCAATGTTGTTTTAGTGGTGGCCTCCCTAGCGAGTTATAAATCCTACATATACCATGTGGTGGGTCAAGCTCCTGTCCTACCTTCTCATTCTTCCCTTAGTACTAACCTAGGAGCTGAGAGATGATACTGGTATGAACCAGCACTGTTCTAAGTCCTTTGCATACATTGTCTCCTCTCATCTTCACAAAAACCCTGTGATAATAAACAGCCGTCTCATATTATAGCCATATTTCTAAAGAGGGCAGGCAGCAACTTGCCCAAGGTCCCTCAAGTCTGATCCAAGGATTCTGTCATCCACACCACATTGCATCCCAAAAGAAGAATCTCTGAAGCACAATATGAAAAGAGTGTGTTTGCAACTACAACGGGGTCTCCGCCTAACAAACACAAACATTGTAACCTAATTGTTTGTACCCTCACATTAATCTGATATTTTTAAAAAAGAAATAAATTAAAGTTTGAAATAGAAAAAAAAGAAAGAGCATGTTTGTGTGTCTAATATCCCACTGCCCTGCAGGCAACGTGAGTGGACAATTTGAATTCACTTTGATATTCTCTGTTCATGGCACATTGTAAATAATAAGGACTTGTTAAAAGTTAAATGAATTTGTTAATTAACACCCATCTCTCTTCTCCAGCCTACACCTGATTCATGGCTAAACCCTCTAAAATAGGCTCTTCATCTGTATTCTTGACCACCTTTAACAAGCTTTCACAGACAAAATGATTAATGTAATGCTATACTTTTAAATTGTTCAATAGCCCCTGTCAAAAGGATTGAGTACAAGTTTCCCTTCCTTTATCTATCCTTAGAGTTTTATCCCTTCCTCGTCTATCCCATATCATACAACCTACCCCTTCACCCTTTTGTTGAATTTTTATGAAAACATGAATTATTGGCAGCTTCCCAAATACAGAGCAGTTTTAATCTCCTTGAGCTTTGCATCTTACAATTTCCTCCGCTGGGAAGGCCCTCACACCTCATTCCCCCAATATTTACCCCCCCATATACACACACACTCCTCCCTTCTACCTTTCCTCCCTCACCTCATTTGTCTGGCAAACTCCCATTCCTCCATCAAGGATTATTCAAGCAACACTTCCCAGATTCATCGCTTTTCCCAGGAGAACCCAGAGCTTTCTACACCTTATACAAAAGTCCACTGTAGAAAGTGTTGAATTGTGTTTTCAATGTCTACTTCCCCAACTTCCCCATTCTGTGAGGTAACTAATCAGAGGGACCATGCCTTTGTACCTCTACAGCCCCCATCTGGTGCTGTACACCTAATGAAATCAAAGTTTTTTGGAAAAGACAACAGAGAAGAAGAACCTTTTTTGGAGAAGAAGAACCTACTGGAATACTTAGTGATTGCACCTTTACTCTTTGAGGCAAGAGCGGACAAGAAACCTGTGAGAACTGTAACATTGCCTGACATAACTATACAGCAATAACAATTAGGGAGATAGAAAATCAGGAAAAGGTAGAGACAGCAAAGCACATTTTTATGTACAACTTTATCTCAAGTGCTCTCTGTCCGAAAGACTCATTACCAAACTCAATAGTAGGATGGCTCTTCTGAAATCATTACATTTACTTATTTTCTATGGTTCTTTGCAAGTTAAAATATTTTGAGACACAAAATCATTCCTGTGACAAGGAGTATGATATTGTCTTATCAATTGGTCTTCCTGCCACTAATCCAAGAACACAAGCACATATTTTTTAGGGCCTGAAGTACAAAATATATTAGATTTAAGGACAGTCAGAAATTAAATTGTTCGCATTCTCTGGTTCTTGAGGAAGAGTAATTATATTTTGTCAGTTAAAAAAGGCCTGGCTTGTTTTATTATCTCCCATTTATAATGTTTAATAGTAAAATAAAATATAGAATATACATAACATTAGCAGAAATCTGGTTATCCTGAGTGAATAAAAGACAACGAACTCATAACAGCAGTAAAAGGGGGTTGCCTTGGTAAAATCCAGACGGAGACTTTTTTTATGACTGACATTTTTAAGACCAATATAAAAGCTAGAAAATGTAATAAATGGAAATTCCTCAACTCAAAAGAAGGTAGGAAAGAATACTCAATGTCAGAAAGGATTTATTACTACTAATTGGATACTCAATATCCTTTGGTCTTTATCAATATTATAACTTTGACATTTTTATATGGATAACATTTATATAGGAGGTAATAACACCAGGCTTTCTTTGCCCTGGTCTTTTGGATTTATTTTTTGATAGGGAGGGGTACTGTTTAGAGCATTTGGTATAGCAGAGGGTGCAATCATTGGCAAACTGATAATTAGTCATGTATTAAGAGTCTAGCTTGTACCAGCCACTTTCTCATTACTTTTTCTGATCATCATAAGAATCCTTGAAGGGAAAGGACATATTACCACTGCCTCTGTGTTATAGATGAGAAAATCAGGTTGAGCAGAGGAATTTGCTTTTGGTATCAGAGTCCAAGGAAGTAGTTACAGCTCAGTGCCCTGACTCTAAATCCCATCCCTGCCCCACTGCTCTTCACTCTGTGATGCTGCCACTGCTCTGAACTGAATACAGAAGCATATGGTGCCTGCTCGGCAAAGTAAGTTTGGAGACAAAAGCTACTTTCCTATGGAGAATTGGACGGAAGAAGCCCATTTTGCAAGCCCAAACAGCTTTTCAAGGAGGAAAGCTCTAAACTTAAGTGATTTAACATAATCTCCTTAGAAATACTATATTTTATTTTCATGAATATGAGCAAAAGAATGATGAAAGATACCAAAGGGTTCCCTTGAAACTAAGCATAATCAGTGACTCTGTAATTTGACCCTGCAGGAGGCCTAGAATGATTGGCACCATGCCTGTCTTGGAAACCTATAAAACAAGAAAAAAAAGTCATGATCTTTTTATACGTCAGTTTGCTAGGCTACAGTCCCCTAATTTTTTAATCCAATGGTAATTGAGGTGTTGCTGTGAAGGCATATTATAGATGTAATTAAAGTTCCTAATTAGTTGACTTTAAGCAAGACAGATTATCCCTAATAATCTGCGTGAGCCTGTTACCTCTCAGTTGAAAGGCTGTAACAGCAGAACTGAGGCTTCCCTGAAGAAGTCAGTCCTGCTAGAAAGCTTCAGCCTGCCTTCCTGACCACCTGTCCTGCAGATCTCAGGCTTGCTTAGCCAGACCCCAAAATCACACAGACAAATTCCTTGCCATCAGTCTTTTAATGTATATCTCCTTTTGGTCTTCTTCTGTTGAACGGTGACTAACACAAGGAATTTAGGAACTGCATACATACATAGGGAAAATGGGAAATTGTAGCTGAATATACCTTTATTTACAAAATATTCATTACAAACTTTTACAAAATATTTCTCTGTGAGTTGATATATGAATATAAAAGTGTAAAATATAATGTGAGCTTATTAATTTTCCTATGTATGGAAACCTTTGGGACAATCTATAGAGCACAGCAAAACCAAGTGAAAAGGAAAAGAAATACTGTTTGGAAAGGTAACTTACTTGGTCACGAACAATGCTTAGACTCTTTGTGATAGGTAAAGACAGTTTAGAAAAAGGCCTAGGTTGGCGAAATTTATCTACACCACAACAACCTTACTAACCTGGTTTTAATGAAAGCAAATCTCAGGCCAAATTTTGCCATATTATAGGCTTTGATTAAACATCATTGATTAACAAAACAAACAAAATATTTCACTTACTCTATGAACGAAACCTCAGTTCTGTCATTTTTAGATGCTCTATCATCACCTTGCATGAAAGGTGATTCAAGGCAGATGTGACATCATATTGGCAGGATTCTGTTAACCCTAGGGTCAGTATCAGGCCATAAAAGCTCTGACTCAATGGCTGGACACAGACTGTTTAAGGATCAGCTTTAGGCAATAGTGATGATTGCCTCTAATGTGTTTTAGCCAAAGCACACAATCCTAAATACCACTAATTTCATGAATGAGGAACTTATTGTTAATCCATTATGCTGATTAGCTAGATATTCATTTCCTCCAGCCAATTAGTTAAATGTCTAGTGTTGACCAGAGGAAGTTGCAGCGCTTGCAGAGACCACCTTTCCAAAGTGGCCATTTCGATTAAATAATAACTCATGCCCCTATCCCTAAAACATAACCTGAACTAATATAAACCCCAAACCACACTGCTATTCTGAAGTATTTTGGATTAAATTGCAGACATCATAATGAATATTGTAACTAAATATCTAAAAACAGGCTTTGTCTAAGCTATAGTAATGCCTTTGGTGTCTTACAGGTTGTAAAACTATTACTAAACTGCTGGTACATTTGCTTAAGTATGTCTATATCGAATTTATTTCTCGAAAAAGAAAAACATCATTGCTTCTGAAACTTGGTAGGCTCAGAAGTAAGGATAACATGACCCTCTCCTTGAACAAGTTCCAACTGTCATTTTGGTGGAATTTTTCTTACATTATTGTTAAAGTTGGTGAAAATTTAAGTTTGCACAAGAGGGGAATCTCTTAAAATAATAACTTACACATAGGAATAATAAACGACTAAAAATTACCTATTAAATAAGATCCATTTCACATTCTTAGTGAAATATGCAAATTCGAGATGCTCAGACTATGCGGTTAATGTGATAACCTTGAACCTTCAGAAATATGAATATCGGGAGAAGCCAAAAGAAGTATGGGAGTATCTTCATTGTTCTTAAAAGTGAAAATGAGATAGATGAAGGAGCAATGGGTACTGGCAGTCTCCCCCAAGATTCTCCACCAAATGCCTCATTTCTTATCTTTACAAAAGCAAACCCCCACAACTGAAGAGTGGGGCCATTCACCAGGCAGAGCACAAAAAGTGTTTCATTTTAAGCAAATGTCTAGAAAGCATAATTTTAAATCCTGAGCTTGGTCGCTATGAAGTCAGACAGCTAGCTGGTCCTCCTCATCTCTTTCCTAATTATCAAACATGTCACAGGGACCTACTTGCTTGTGAAATTCCATGGAGAAAATGACACAGACATGGCTTGTCGTTATTTTCATAGGGTTCAAGAACTACAGTCACAATATTTGGAGTAAACATACAAAGGCCCTGAAGATTTGTTTGCAAATTTATTTAATCAATCGACATTTATTGAGTATCTGCTATTTGGCAAACTCAGGGCTAATAGTGGGAGCTTAAGCATGTGTAAGACTAATTCTAGCTGTATTTAAGGATTTCACAGTTGACTGCAGAAGATAAACAGAAAATGGCATTAAATTAAATGAACAAGCACATTATATACACAGAGTGTGTTTGTGAATATCAAGCAGAATAGGGCTAGAAAAGTGATCATTTGTTCCCTGGTGTAGAGAATATGGCCCAAAGAATGTGAATCGAGTGAATCTACAAAAGTGATAATTTGTGCCCTAGTGTAGTGAATATGGCCTAAAGAATGCAAATCGGAGTTTCTGCCACCTCTAAAAAATGTGCCTTTGATATCTGTTCATCTCTTAGCCACCTTCTTGCTCCTCACATCTAGTACCCAATGTCCTGAGGCAATCTCTCTGGTTCCTAAGATATTAACACACCATATTCAGTATTGCACTGAAACTCCCAGGATCTTAGAGAAAGTAACATCAATCAGTAAGAACAAATCTTAGACCAATTCTCACCAAAGGGGAAGTCTGTGATGGAGCATGTTAATCATCCAAGGAGAAGCGGAACTATTAAGGCAGAAACATTAAAAAAAAAAAAAAAAAGGGAATACACTCAAGATTTAGGAAATATTAGTTACCCTACAGTCTGAGAGTCTAAAATAAAATGTATCTTGAGTATCCCTGCTATAGTTTAAGTATTTGTCTCCAAACCCCCAGTATTGGAGGTGGGGCCTGGTGGGAGGTGTTTGGGTCAGGAAGGCAGATTCCTCATGAATAGCTTGGTGGGGCCCTCATGGTAATGAGCGAGTTCTCATGATACCATTCCCCATGAGAGTGGTTGTTTAAAAGAGCTTGGCACCTTCTCTTCTGTTGCTTGCTCCTTCTTTCACCCTGTGATGTCTCTCCTTCACCTTCCACCCTGAGTGGAAGGTTTCTGAGGCCCTCACTAGAAACAGATGGTGGTTCCACGCTTCCTGGATAGTCTACAGAACCATGAGCCAAATAAATCATTTCTCGTTATAAATTACACAGCCTCAGGTATTCCTTTAGACTAAGACAATTGTTTTCCTAAAGTGTGATACATATCCCTCTTTTTTTCCTTTTTTTATTAAAGTATAATTTGAACACAGTGAAAAAAAATCACCATTTTTAGTGTACATGTATGCATTTTGACAGATTAACAAGGCGATGTAACCATAATTACCCCCAAATTTTCCACACAATTTCGTAGTCAGCCTCTTTTCCCATCTCCAAAAATAATTGACCTCTAGTAATTATCAATTATTTTTTTCCATCTTTATAGTTTTGTATCTTACAGAATGTAGTATAAGTGAAAGTGAAATTATACAATATGTAGCATTTTCTGGATTCTTTCATCTGCCATATATTTGAAATATTGTCATTTCACAACACTTGATCTCAGCCAAAAGGCCGAGAAGCGATGAAATTTTGTCATTTCATGTATTAGTATTTTTTTTTTAAGTGCTGGGTAATATTCTATTTCATTTATATATCAAATGTTAATCCATTTTTTTCCAATTTCCAAGTTAACAAATATTGGGGTTGTTTCCACTCTTTTTCTATTACAAATAAGGCTGCTATAAACCTCTTTGTGTTGGCTTTTATGTAAATACAATTTTTTATTTCCCTTGTGAAAATGCCTAGCAATGGGATTACTGGATAATGTGGTCAGAGTACATTTAGCTTTATTTAAAAAAAAAAAAAAAAAACTGCCAAATGGGGTTTTCCAGAGTTTCTGTACCATTTGCATTCTTCCAGCAATGCTTTTCTATGTTGTTCACTCACTCACTCTCTCTCTCTCTCTCTCTGATAGATATGAAATGGTATCATATTGGGGGGGTTTAATTGTTTTCTCTAATTAAATGATTCATGACGAATCACTGAATCATCATGATTCATGATGTGCAGCAGCTATTCACATGCTTATTTGCGATTCACATATCTTTTTTGGTGACTTGTCTGTTCAAATTGTTTGCCCTTGTTTGTTTACATATTGTCATATGTTTAGAATTCCTTAAACATTATAAATACATGTCACCTAGCAGATATGTGATTTGTGAAAATTTTCTCCAAGTCTATGACTTGTCTTCTCTTTCTTTTAACAGTGTCTTTCACAAGGCAGAAATGCTTGATTTCGATGAAGCCTAATTGTCAATTTTTTTACGCACCATGTTTTTGCTGTTGTATCTAAGAAGTATTTTTTGTAAAAATGTTCTACTATATTTTCTTGTAGAAACTTTATAGATTTAGGTTTTATACTTGGAGATAATTTTTATACAGGGTACAGGATAAAGGTCTAGGCTGATTTTCTGCATGTGTGGGCTCAACAGCCCCAACACCAAGTATTGAAAAGACAATCTTCTGTGTAAGCATTTGCCTTTGTTCGTTAATCAAACATCAGTTAACCATATATGTGTGGGTTTATTTCTGAACTCTCAACATGCTCCATCAGTCTATGTCTTTCCTTTTTCCAGTTCCACATTGTCTTAATTATTATAACTTCATACTAAGTCTTGAAATCAGATAACATGAGTCATCCAACTTTGTTCTCCCTTTTCACAATTATTTTGCTTTTTCTGGCTTCTTTGCATTCTGATATACAGTTTAGAATCAGTTTGTTAATTTCTGGGGTTTTTTTAGTCTTACTGGGATTTAAATTAAATTGGCATTAAAATATAGGTCAGTTTTGGATAAAATGTCAGCTTTATAATACTGGATTTTATATTCTATGCACATGGTATGTTTTTCAATTTATTTAGGTTTTTTAATTTTTATTTTTAATTATTATGGGTACCTAATAGCTGTATACCTTTATACAGTACATGTGACTGGTATTTTGATACAAGCATACAATGTGAATTAATCAAACCAGGGGAACTGGGATATCCATCTCCTCCGGCATTTAACATTTCTTTGTGTTAGGAACATCCAACTCCACTCTTTTTGTTATTTGACACTCTATTGTGTTAGCGGATATTGGTCATTCTATCTAACTAATCATATTTTTGCACCCATTAACCATTCTCCCTTTTCCTCCCCCCTACTATCCCTTATCCTTCCTGGCCTCTGGCAACCATCATTGTACTCTTTATCTCCATAAAATCAATTATTTTAACATTTAGCTCACACATATGAATGAGAACATGTGAGATTTGTCTTTCTGTTCTTGGCTTATTTCACTTGACATAATTTCAGTTGACAATAAGTTCCATCCATGTTGTTGCAAATGGCAGGATTTCATCCTTTTTGTGCCTGTATAATATTCCATTGTGTATATGTACCACAATTTCTTTATCCATTCATCCAATACTTCACTGATTCCAGATCTTGGCTATGGTGAATAGTGCTGTAGGAAACATGGTGCTGCAGAAAACCTTTTCAATATACTGAATTCATTCCCCTCATTTGGATATATACCTAGCAGTGGGTCAAATAGTAGTTCTATTTTTAGTTTTTTTTTTTTTTCTTTTATTAAATCATAGTTGTGTACATTAATGCAATTATGGGGTACAATGTGCTGGTTTTATATACAATTTGGAATACTTTCATGAAACTGGTTAACTCCATACTGTTCTCCAAGTGGTTACACTAATTTACATTCCCACCAACAGTGTACAAGGGTGCCCCTGTCTCCACATCCTCGCCAGCATTTCTTACTGATAAAAGCCACTTCAAATGGGATGAGAGGATACCTCAATGTAGTTCTGATTGGCACTCTTCTAGCAACTAATGATGTTAATCATTTTTCCTATACCTATTAGCCATTTGTATGTCTTCTTTTGAGAAATGTTTATTCAGATTTTTGGTCCATTTTTTAATCAGATTATTTGATTTTTTTCCTATCAAGTTGTTGAAGTTCTTTGTATATTCTAGTTATAAATCCCTGGTCAGACGAGAAGTTTGCAACTATTTTCTCCATTCTGTGGGTTCTCTCTTCACTTCATTGATTGTTTCTTTTGCTGTGCAGAGCTTTTTACCTGGGTGAGATCCCATTTGTCCAAATTTACTTTGGTTACCTGTGTTTGAGGGGTATTGTTCAAGAGGTCCTTGCCAGGACCTAAAGTGTGTTTCCAATTTTTTTTTAAGTAGTTTCATAGTTTCAGATCTTAAATTTAAGTCTTCAGTCCATTTTAATTTAATTTTTATATATAGTGTAAGGTAAGAGTCTAGTTCAATTCTTCTGCATAAGGATTTACACTTTTCCCAGAACCACTTATTGAAGAGATTATCCTTTCCCCATTGTATGTTCTTGTAAACTTTGTCTAAAATTAAGTTCCCTGTAGATGTGTACATTTATTTCTTGGGTTCTCTATTCTGCTCCATAGGTGTGGGTTTTTTTTTTAATTTTTATTAAATCATAATTGTGTACATTAGTGCAATCATGGGGCACAATGTGCTGACTTCATATACAATCTGAAATATTTTCATCGAACTATTTAACATAGCCTTCAAGGCATTTTCATAATCACTATATGTAGACATTGGTATTCTACATTTAGTAAGTTTCACCTGTACGCTTCTAAGATGCACAGTAGATGTGATCCCACCAATCGCCCTCCCTCCACCCATCCTCCCCTCTCTCCTCCCTTGCCCTTTTCCCCATATTCTTATGCTATAATTGGGTTTTAGCTTCCTATGAAAGCTATACATAGGTCTGTTTTTAATGCCAGTATCACGCTATTTTGGGACCACAGCCCTGTAGTATAAATTTAAAGTCAGATAATGTGATTTCTCCAGTTTTGTTCTTTTTGCTCAGGATGACTGTTGCTATTCTAGGTCTTTCGTGGTTCCACATAAATTTTAGGATTATTTTTTCTATTTCTGTGAAGAATGTTTTCAGTATTTTGATGGGAATTGCATTCAATTTATAGATTGCTTTGGTAATATGGACATTTTAACAATATTGATTCTTTGAAACTATGAGAATGGAATCCTTTAATTTCTTTCATCAATGTTTTAGAGTTCTCATTATAGAGATCTTTTACTTCTTTGGTTAAGTTTGTTCCTAGGTCTTTATTTTATTTGTTGCTATTGCAAACAAGATTACTTTCTTATTTTCTTATTCAGTTTCTTTACTATTGGCATATAAAACTGCTACTTAGTTTTGTATATTGATTTTGTATCCTGCAGCTTTATTGAATTTATCAGTTCTAATAGCTTTTTGCAGTCTTTAGGTTTCTCTAGATACAAGATTTATTGTATTTATTTATTTGTTTACTGTCTGCAAACAAGAATACTTTGACTTCTTCCTTCCAAATTGGGATGCGCTTTATAGTTTTCTCTTGTCTATTGCTCTAGCTAGAACTTCCCGTATTATGTTGAATAATAGTGGTGAAATTGGGGATTTTTGTCTTGCTCCAGATCCCAGAGGAAAGACTTTCATTATTTCCCCATTCAGTATGATAGTAGGTGTGGATCTGTCATACATAGCTTTTATTGTGTTATAGTAAGTTCCCAGGTTTTTGAGTGTTTTTATCACACAGGGATATTGAATTTTATTGAATGCTTTTGGACATCAATTGAAATGATCATATGATTTTTGTCCTTCATTCTGTTGACATGCTATATCTCATTGATTGATTTGCATATGTTGGACCATCCTTGTGTCCCTGGGATGAATCCCACTTGATCATGATGAATATTTTTAATGTACTGTTGAATTTGGTTTGCTAGTATTTTATTGCAAATTTTTTCATCTATATTCATCAGAAATATGAATATATTGTTTTCTTTGTGTTGTGTCTTTGTCTGGTTTTGGTATTAGGGTGATACAGACCTCATAGAATGAGTTTGGGAGTATCCCTCCTCCTCATTTTCTTAGAATACTTTAAGTAGGATTGGTATTAATTCTTCCTTGAGTGACTGGTACTATTCAACAGTGAAGCCATTGGGTTCTGGGCTTTTCTCTGATTGGGGACTTTTGGTTACTGCTTCTATCTCATTACTTGTTATTGGTTAATTCATGTTTTAGGTTTCTTTCTGGCTCAATCTTGGTAGGTTGTATGTGTCTAGGGGTTTATCCATTTCTTCTAGATTTTCCAATTTATTGGCTATAGTTGCTCATAGTGCCTTTGGATTTGTATCAGTTGTAATGTCTCTTTTCATCTCTGATTTTATTCTTTCTTCCTTAGTCTGGCTAAAAGTATGTCATTTTTATCTTTAAAAAAACCTTTTCATTTCATTGATGTTTCGTATTTTTTTTTGTTTCAATATCATTTATTTCTACTCTGATCTTTATTACTTCTTTTCTTCTACTAATTTTGGGTTTGGTGTACTCTTGTTTATCTAGTTCTTTGAGATGCACTATCAGGTTGTTTATTTAAAGCATTTCTATTTTTTTTTATGTAGGCACTTATTGCTATAAACTTTCCTCTTATTACTGTTTTTGCTGTATCCCATGGTTTTTGATATGCTGTGTTTTCCTTTTCATTTGTTTGAAGAAATTTTTTAATTTCCATCTTAACCTCTTCATTGACCCACTGATCATTCAGGCACATATTATTTAATTTCCATGTATTTATACATTTTCCAAGGTTCCTCTTGCTACTGATTTCTAGTTTTATTCCATTGTGGTCAGAGGAAATACTTGGTATGATTTCAATTTTTTTTTTTTAGCCAGGGCCAAGTTTGAACCTGCCACCTCTGGTATATGGGGCCAGTGCCCTACTCCTTTGAGCCACATGTGCTGCCCAATTTTTTTGATTTTTTATGTCTTATTTTGTGGCCTAACATATGGGCTATCTTTGACAATGATCTATGGGCTAAATAAAGAATGTATATTTTGTATCCATTGGATGAAATGTTCTCTAAATTTCTATTAGCGCCATTTACTCTATTGTTTTAAATTCTTTATCTGAACTTAACTTAATTAAGTCCAATGTTTCTTTGTGGATTTTTGTGGATTCTGTCCAATGCTGAAAATGGAGTCTCTACAAAGATTATCATATTGGAGTTTCACTCTCTCTCTCATTTACTTTATATATCTGTGTGTTTCAGTGTTGGGTGCACATGGATCTAGAATTGTTATATCCTCTGGCTTGACCCCTTTGACATTATATAATGATATTCTTTATCTCTTTTTACAGTTTTTATCTTGACATCTATTTTGTCTATGAGAAGTAAAGCTGCTCTTGCTCTTTCTTGGTTTCCATGTACATGAAGTATCTCTTCCATCTCTTTATTTTCAGTCTATGTGTATTTTTACAGGTGAATTATTTTTATTGCAAACAACATAGGCTTGGCACTTGGTTTTTTATCCATTTAGCCACTTTATGTCTTTTATTTGGAAGAATTTAGTCCATTCACCTTTAATGTCATCATGGATTGATAGGAGTTACTACTGTCATGTTATTTTTTCATTTCTCATTGTTTTGTAGTCTTCTCTTTCTTATTTTCTTCCTGTCTTCCTTTGTTGAAAGTAATTTTCTCTGATAGTGTGTTTTCATTTCTTACTTTTTATCTTTTGTGTATCTATTGTGGGTTTTTTTTTTTTATTTGCAGTTACCATGAAGCTTACAAAAGCATTTTATAACCAATTACTTTAAACATATGACAACTTTGCTTACAAACAACAAAAAAAGAAAAAAGCAAGCAATAAGAAATCCAACAGAAATATTCCCCTTTAACTCCATCTACAACCTGCAATTTTTCTTTTTGTCTTTTGATTCATATCTTTTTCTATGATGTATCTTTCAAAGAGTTGTGGCTATTTTAGATAGGTTTTTCTTTTAGTCTTCCTGCTCAAAATATAAGTGTCTTATGTGCCACAATTACAGCAATATTTTATATTTATGTACTTACTGCTACCAGTTAGTTGTATACTTTCAGATAATTTCTTATCATTCATTAACATCCTTTTCTTTCACATTGGAGAACTCTCTTTAGCACTTTTTATAGGACAAGTGTGGTGTTGATGACATGCCTCACCTGTTGTTTGTCTGGAAAAGTCTTTATTTCTCTTTCATGTTTGAGGGATAATTTTACAGACTATAATATTAGAGGGTTAAGGGCTTTTTCCTTCAACATTTTGAATATATCCTACCCACTCTCTCCTGGCTTTTAAGATTTCCACTAAGAAGTCTGCTGTCAGTCTGCTGTCAGAGCTCCTTTATATGTTTTCTTTTTTTCTTTTCTCCTGCTTCCCAGGGCCTTAATTATTAAATGCCTTGAGGTAGTCTTGTTTAGGTGAAATCTGCTTGGTGTTCTATGACCTTCTTATATCTGAATGTTGATATCTTTCTGGAGGTTTGGAAAATTTTTCTGCTATTATTTCTTTGAATAAACTTTCTATCCCAATCTCTTTTTCTACCTCCTCTTTGAAGGCAATAATTCTTATATTTGCCCTTTTTAAGGTATTTTATAGACTATGTGAGCATGCCTTGTTATTTTTCTTTTTTTTTTCTTTTTCTTACCCTAACTGTGTACCTTCAAATAGCCTGTTCTCAAGCTCACTAATTCTTTCTTCTGCTTGGCCAATTTTGTGGTTGAAAGACTCTGATGCATTGATACATTCATTCACTTTGCCCCAGCGGAAGGGACTGTGTTCATTCGTTTCCTGGCCAAGAAACCCATACACCTATATATACCCCGAGACTAAAAGCCTAAAGGGGGAGATGGGGAAAGACTGGGAGAGAAACGGAGAGAGCTTTTCTCTCCCCACTTGAGTTCTCTCTCTCTACCAGGAGCTTTAGTGTTTTCTGTATTCTTTTCTGTAAATAAATCCTGTCTTACCACTGGGAAAAAAAAAAAGAAAAGAAAATGCTATGAAGGCTACGTTAAACAGTTAGATGAAGACATTTCAAATTGTATATGAAACCAGCACATTGTACCCCTTGATTGCACTAATGTTCGCAGCTGTGATTTAATTTTAAAAAAAAAAAGAAAGAAAGAAAGACTCAGATGAATTTCTAAGTTTGTCAATTGAATTCTTTTTTTTTTTTTTCATTTCAGATTAACTTGAGGGTACAAAGAATTAGGTTAAAATGTTTGCATTGTTAGGTATAGTCCTTGTTGTAATTGTGTCTTGCCCCCAAGAGGTGTGCTACATACCTCCACATTGTCCCCAATAAGTGGGTGCACACCAATCCCCCTCTCTCCTCCCCTCTTCCCTCATTCTTTGTTCTTCATTGAGTACATTGGATACTTGATTTTTTTGTGATGCTTTACTAAGAAGAATGTGTTTCAACTCCATCCATGTTAATACAAAAGATGTAAGGTCTCTATCTTTTTTATAACTAAATAGTATTCCATGGTATACATATACCATAGCTTGTTAATCCATTCCTAGTTTGGGCATTTAGGTTGTTTCCACACCTTGGCAATTGTAAATTAAGCTGCGATAAACAATCTAGTACAAATGTCTTTATGATAAAATAATGTTTTTTTCTTCTGGGTAGATACCTAGTACTGGAATTGCATTATCAAATGGGAGGTCTATTTTGAGTTCTTTGAGGATTCTCCAAACTTCTTTCCAAAAGAGGCTGTATTGCATTCCCACCAGCAGGGTAACAGTGTTCCCTTCTCTCCACACTCACACCAGCATCTACAGTTTTGGGACTTTGTGATGTGGGCTATTCTCACTGGGGTTAGGTGATACTTCAGGGTGGTTGACTTGCATATCTCTGATGATTAGGGATGATGAATATTTTTTCAGTTTGTTAGCTATTCATCTATCTTCCTCTGAGAAGGTTCTGTTCATGTCTCTTGCCCAGTGGCAGATGGGATTCCTCATTTTTTTTTTATTAAGTCAATTGAATTCTTAAGCTCCAGGATATCTGCTTGATTTTTCTATTTATTATTTCAATCTCTTTGAAATTTCAATCTCTTTATATTTCTCTGATCAGCTTCTGAAATCCTTTTCTGTGGTTCATTGAGCTTCTTCAGGACAGCTAGTTTGAATTCTTCGTCTGAAAGGTCACATATCTCCATTCCTCTCAGATTTGTCACTATTGCCTTATTTAGTTTGTTTAGTTAGGTCATGTTTTCCTGTGTGTTGATGTTTTTGGATGTTCCTCAATGTGTGGGCATTGAAGAGTTAGGCATTTATTTTAATCTTCACAATCTAGGCTTATTTGAACCCATCCTTCTTGAGAAAGCTTTCCAGATATTCAAAAGGAATTGAGTGTCGTGGTTTAAGTCTCTGGTCATTGTAGCCATATCAGCACTGGGGGTGCTCCAAGCTCAAAAATGCTGTGATTATTACAGACTTCTCATGGTACCACCTTGGTGGACTTGGGTAGAACACAGAAGAATTTCCTTAGTTATCAGGAAAAGTCTTTCACTCTCTTCCCTCCCTCTGTGTGCCGGGCTGCTTTATATGGCAGATTAATGACATGGGCACTCCTTCATGGCCACAAACACCAGATCAGACCTGAGGCCAGTCCAGTCTCACCCAAAGCCAGTGGTGGCGACTGCCTAATACCCTGATATTTATTCAAAGCCCAGAGGTTCTTTAGTCAGCCAGTGGTAAGCTTTTCCAGGATTGGATTCTTCTCTTTCAGGTAGAGTGTCTTTTTCTGACCAGGCTGGGTCTAGAAATGCCTTTTAGGAAGTAAGGCTTGACTCAGGAGTCTGCTTGGCACTTCATTTAACTGTGGCTCAGCTGGCATCCAAATTGTAAAATGATGTTCTCTGAACTTTCACCTTTCCTTTCCCCCAAGCCACACTACCTACAATTGGGAAGAGGGAGGGTGTGCAACACAGGCACTGGTGTCTCCCTGGGTTATGTGCACTCCAAGTCCACTGTCTCTAAGCCAGTACAGCCACAGTAATTGCCTAAGGATGTGGCCTTTGTGGCCTGACTGTCTTAATGAATTTAGTCCTGGCCTGAAGGTGATTTTTGTCTGCCAGTGGTGAAGCTAGACTGAGTTTCAGGGTGGAAAATTTCTCTCTGGCTGGGCTCTTCTAAATGCTCTCTCTGTGAATGCCACAAGTATTTTACCCTGAACTATGTTCCCTGCAGCAGGATGGTCCTGAGTTTCAATGCGAAGTCCCACAATCACTTCACTCTCCCTCCCCTGTGCACACAGATTCTCTCTACACTCAACCTTCTGGTATGGCAGTGCTGAGAGGAACAGGGGAGGGGTGGTGTAGGCAATGCCAAATTGTATTTTCTGCTTCTTTAGTGCCTTTTTCCTTGATATAATGTTAAAACCAGGTAGTGTGATCACTTACCTTCTGAAAGTGCTTGCTTGCATGGAAAGTTGTTGAATTTGGTATTCATGAAGAGGGGCTATCACTAGAGGTTCCTATTTGGCCATCTTGCTCTGCTCACTCCTCCACATCCCTCTTAATGTACCCCTGATGTTGCATAAAATTATTTCAGGTTTCACATGGAAATATTTTTATTTTAATAGTTGTGTATGCCTGTGTGTGTGTTTGTGTGTGTCTATTCATCTGCTGTTTCTTATATACATATAATTATGCTAAAAATAAAGGTAACATAGCAAGTGATACTAGCTTTGCATTTCAGGGAAATAAAACTAAAAAACCAAATACACAAATAGACAATGGCAGATGCTATATAAAAATGAAACTCTGACCCACAGTAAGCAGACCAGGAGACCAGGAGTTTGACCTATAAGTCAGACTCATGGGAAGCCAGACCACTGTGTTTATCAACCAGTCCAAGAAGCTAAACAATAACCACTGTAAACAAAGGGCCCCAAATGACCAGGACTTGAATCATGACTAACAATTTCTCTAATTTTTGCCTCCACTTAACAAAGTCGGGCCAACTAAAGAAAGCCAAATATCAACCAACTACTTGGCTGCCTATAGCCTCACCATACCAATAGCCTCTAATCGAGGTATACCCAAGCCTCCTCTTTTTTCCACTATAATGCTCTCCCACTTCTCTGCCTGCTTTGGAATATCTCCCAAACTCAAGTGACAATGGCTGACTCCCCTGCTATAGTAAGCTCTGAATAAATAGCCTTTGCTTGCTCTCATTTGGGTAGTCTTCATTTGTTTCCACAGATATCTCCTAAAATAAATGCACTTAAATGTGAAAAGTGAATTTAATTTAAAATCTAATTAAATAATATTACAGATGGTAAATGAATATTACAAAAATTATCACAGTGGTATACAAATGAGTGAAGTTTCAAAACACTGTATTCTGTGCAAGGCACATGTACTATGCAAGATGTGCTATGCATCAAACCTTGCAGGGAATACTATGCCAAGAATACACTGGTCATGCAACAACTTCAGGCCTTTGCACTGGCTCTTTCGTCTGCCTAGAATGACTCTTCACACATCCACAGGACATGCTTCCTTTTCTCTTTGGGTCTTTGTTCAAATCCCCTCTCTTTTATGATTCCTTCTCTTACTATTCTATTTTTAGTAAAAATACCCTCTATCCTATTCTCCCTCCTACATGCACACAGTCTTTTCCACATTTCATGTTTTATGTTTTTCCATAGCATTTATCTTTATCCAACATACTGTGTATTTTACTGTTTTTTTAAATAACTTACATTGCAACACAATTCTCTAAGAATGGGGATTGTTCTCAATCCTGAATCCTTGACACCTAAAACAGCCTTCAATAGATATTTTTTAATTGAAGGAATTAAAAAATAATCATTCACTTGGGAACCAGTAGAACTCAAATTCAACATCAGCTCTGTCAATTACTAGCTATAGTGGACCTGGAGATGTGCCCCCCAGATCCTCTTCAAGGGGTATGTATTGTCCCATGTGTCAGCTACTTCTGAGTTTGCCTTAGCTGCAGAAAGCCACCTTACCCATGGACACACTATGAAAAGGCAGCCAACAATCGGTAGCTGAGGGAGGCAAATGAAAGCAGAGACATGCTGCAATTTCAGCTTTATGGGAAGTAATCTGACTGGCTGAATGTGCTCCAGAGCACCCCCTGGTGCTGGTCATAGTTGTTTCAGGATTATGTATATGTATCACATTGCAACTTCTCTCTCTCCTGTCTTTCTCTCTTCCAAGGGTTGCCAATCATTAAAAAATATCCTAATGACACCAAATGACATCTTAGCAGTTTTTTGGGAGAACTGATCTGTAACATCAGCTAAGTTTCCAGAATCCAACCTGTAACACCAACTAAAACTCCGATTTATGTCTCCTGCCCTCGTCCCTCAAATCTTAAAAGCATCTCTGAAAGGTTTTGACATATTATTAATAGCCAACCAAGGAGCAATCTGAACCTGTCAGGGCATCTACACATTCTTGAATATCTAAATGTGGACAGAGCCTAGAAATCACTCAATGTAGCACAAACTCATGAGATAAGTTCTGCCATAATCCAAGGGTTCTGCCTTGTGGGGCTCTTAGCAAAGCTTTCCTTCTACTACAGTGAAATAAAGAGTCTACACCCTGTTTCTATTTATCTTCCTTCTCAGCTGCCACACTCCATATATTATTTTTAAAAGTTTGCTTTTATTCACAATGTTCACCTGTAGGTTGAAATCCCCTGAGGCACTCTCATGACTTCATAGTTAACATAACCCTGATCCCAGTTGAGGAATCTCTAAATAAAACAATAGACAAGTGATAATAACAATTACCTCCATGACTCACTGGCTTTCCAGTAAATACCAACCATAAGTAATGCCATAGAGATCAGGCTGTTACACTGTGGTTGTTCATTTCCCATACACAGTTAACGTCACCAGCCTGGAAAGCAAATTCCTGATGACCACTGAATGAATACCATGTACGTTCAGTCCAGACTTCTTCCAGGTTCAGTCTAATGGCCTAGAATTAAGAGACTTAAAGCCCTATTAATCAAACCTCAAAGATATTAAAAAAAATCATAGGCACACAGTTTTCTCCACTCACAGAGATGATTGGATTTTAAAATATGTTTCAGTGGGAGCTAAGCTAAATCGAGTACATTTTTAAAAAATTAAAGTCAAATGACATGGGTGATGACATTACAGATAACTTAGTTATATGTCATATTTTGGTTGTTCTCTTATTACTGAATTGAGAAAGGATCTGAATAGATCACAATAGATTACTATAAGATTTTAAAATTTTATAGTAAAAATTTTTAAATATAAAACAAAAGGCAACTAAATTACCTGTGAACATTGTGTCTTCTTGGGTCTCTTTGTACCCGTGGAACAGCAGCTTTGCATATGCAAAAACCTCTGAGCTGACACTGGTAAGTTTTTGGACAACTTCCTTGGGTTAACCACCATGTGACGTATTCTGTGAATAAGAAACCAGAAACAGCTTTCCTCCACACTTCCTAGGGGCAGACAGATTTGGTGCCCAGTGAGGGATTCCCCAATGGAAATTAATTCTCTTACACTGATGAGCAAAATAAAGTTCTCTGACATTGTCCTCATTCCTTCCTCATTTGAGATCTTTGATCATCCATTTCTGTCCCCAAAGCAGAGAACCTCTCTTCCAAGCACAATCCAGATGGCAGTAGCTGATAGTCCAACATGCCATTAGGGAACACACAATTGTACAACACCATCATGGCAACTGTTTCCATGAGATGTGACTTAGTTGTTTAGAAAGTATGAAAAGGAGTGCCCCAATCCACAAAAGGTAAGTCATGGCATCCCCAGGCAAGTGGCTGTTACCTCCTATAAACAGAGAGATGGGAAAACAGGCACACAGCAGCAAGAGGGCAAAAGGCTTATGGAGTCCACAGTGATGCGAAAATAAATGAAAAAACTGAAGAGCCACTCGCTACCAAGAGGCACAAAAGACACAGTTATTGCATCAAAATGCAGTTTCAGAAAAAGCACAGACTCTGTGTGTGAACTACTGGTAACCTACTGAAGGCTAAGTGAAGACACAAATTGTAAAGAAGACATCCCGTGGTCAATGGGACAAGAGGAATATTGGATTCATTCTGTGGAAAGAGGATTATAGTGTCTTTGTAATGTAATACATTCAATTTCAAAGCCTCAGAATCCATGCTTTTCTGAGAATGTCCACCTATTATTGGGTCATGAAATCAATGTAGCACATTTTAATAAAAGGGTAGAATAGAATAGATCAAGATAGAATACCACAGAAGATATCAAGATGTATCATACATAGTAAAGTATCACCTTGGAACAGAGTCACAAGTATGTCTGTAAACTGTGATTATGTTGTGTGTGGTGTGTGTGTATACAGTATTTGGTAGCAATGTAAAATGTATTTATTACTCTAGACCTTCATTTAAAAAAAAAAAAAAACTTTGAAAGCTACTACTCTAAGCCAATTAGGAGAAGCTGCTGACACTTACTCCTTTATCTCCACATGGATATAAAAGCCTGAGTTTCATCACCACAGTTCTCACACAGCTCACCAATAAGCTGATGAAGAGCCTTTTGTGACTTTCTCTTTTCACAAGGCACAGCAAAGAGAAGACCTGTGACCAAATCATTGGAAGACATGGTCCCCATACTTGAGGCATTTCCATTAAAATACAGAAAAGAAAATTTCTCTAAGCCTCCCCATGACACACCTTGCTGGGAGAATCGGGACTGAAGACCCCATTCCTGGCATTCTTTTCCCCAGAAAAATGAGGAAAATTAAAAATTAAGCCGAGTGAGTCACAACAAAGAAAAGTTAGCTAGTTTATATTTAAGCTAGCCATTGCTAGCAAGCTTCCTACCTTTTCTGAAATTCTAGCCTGCTGAGGATACAGCTTACAAACACCCCTGCTGGGTCTGTGAGCACACTGAGGAAAAATGGTCATTGAAAAGGCTATAGCAAAGACCTAGAAAGATACATTAACTGGGTCATTTCCTGCCTAATAAACAGGCAAAGCAGATACCCATTGTGGAGATTTGCCTTTGCCTGGGGCAGAGATCAAGGGAGTAGCTCAAGCCCTGAGATATGGGCAGAAGAACTTATATCCCTTATCACAGAGGAAGATCCTCTGTGGTGGTGATGGGAGGAAAATGCCTCCCTCCCACCAATTCCTCAGAGGATATTAACGCTGGTGGTATCTTACTCTACAGGGAACTAGCAGAGTTTAACACCTCCCTAGAAATCTGTGTGTGTGGTCTCAAATGGGAGGCTGTCCCAATACAAGGCTTAGATTTCAGATTTCTCAAGGCTACACTCAAGGTTAATACTAGTAACAATAGGAGCTGATATGCTCAATCAGAGAAACTGCTGGTGTCTTTGTTCCCTCCCTCATCTTATCCTCTGGGCAAATAGACTTTAATAAAAGCAGAGAGAAGCAAACACTCAGGGCCAATGCCTGAATCCCACAAACGGGCAATGGACCCCTGAGCTCCCACTTTTAATTCTACTCTATGTCTCATGTCTCTTTCTTTACTGTCATCTCAAACTCTATGTTTCTTCAGTCAGTCACCACCAGGTTCCACAGGTCTTAGCAGACCCTGCTCCTGGGGCAGAACCCCAACACACCTGAATCTTCAGGTACATTCAATTATTCACTGTGTATCTAACATCTGTTTAACACCCACTACTCTTATACAAGCACCTCCTATTTAATATGCCAAATGATACACCTTGATCTGACAAAATTTATTAAGACTTTGTGCAGTTTGTCATATTTTGGACCATGTATCAGAATGAAGAAGAAAAAATGTCTATGTACTTTGATCAGGATGGAAGTACTTCATCCTTCAAGGATCCAGAGATCTGAACCTGGGGGGAAAATTATATTTTTATTTTCACAAATTATTTAGCATACGCCTTCACTATGAATGTAAGCAATAAGTCACAGTAAAATTAAGACTACTTGTGACTTTGTCAACAATAGAATCATAGATGTTTTCATAGTATAATACAGTTACTGCAGTTACATGGAAAGATTAGATTTATTGTTACTTTAAAATTAGAGCACTTAGTAGATTTTCTACTACATTTAGCTATACAATGTATTAATTTAAAAAAGACATAAGTTGTATTGTTTAATTTTGACAACACTATTTCAGTGTAAACTCATGTATTTTATTTTATGCATGTTATAGCATTACTTAGAAGGGTAAGTAGGCTACCACAGGGGTAACCTGTAATAGAAAAAGAATTAAGTGATTAGGAAGATTAATTATGGGAGCAAGGCAGAAAGGAACATAATCATCCAAAGCAATCAGTTATGGCTGAATTGGAGTAACTTATTGGGGATATTTACACTAGAAATGCTTGGAACGCTTGAAAGTTTGTAAGACACCACAAATTCTCCTCACTGGTAGGGGTAATGGGAGACCCTGGAGAGAAACCAAAATTTAGAGTCACCGTGGCTACCTGAGACAGAGTTCCTAGCACTCGGACCCCATGAGATGGGACAGTCTAGTCCTGGGGATCAAGCCTTGCATCCTGGTTGATAATCATGCTCCTAAATTGCTAGCTCTACAGGGCAAAGACCACAAACAGGCTAGCTGTGATCAACCTATAAACTGCTCAGGTTTAGCAATCTGTTTGGGGCAGAGGTAGAGGCTTCCAGGAATTCAGAGTCTGAGAGTACCCTCAGCCATATGACAGGCACTGTGCTTCACATAGATTATCTTTTACTGCTCGAAGTCATCCTGTATTAAAGAGTCTATAATTATAGCTCAAAGAAACTATGTTAGAAAAGTGACTCAGATGGCCCAGAGCCACAAGCTCTTCAGAGGGGAGTCAGACACAGATCCCTGCTGGCCTACTGCAAACCCTGCACCCTTGACTACTCCACTGAAGTGTCTACTACGATCTCTGGGGCCAGGCAAGAAAAGCTACCTACCTGTTTCATATGGCTGGGTGCACTTCTTGCAAACTATACTCAGGTAAGTAAATTTTGCCTGGGAAAAGTCAGAACACATGAGCTGAGCAATGCGGATGTTCTAGCCTGAACCTATATAAGCAAATGGACTTTATTTCCAAGTCTACACCTTCTTCTCAAAGGAGGCAGGAGATGCTATGGAGAGAAGATAAAGGAAAGACCACCTACTCCATAATACTCCCATCCAGTGTGTGTTGGGAGTAGGGATGAAGACAGAAATATATGAGCAGACCTTGACTAGCACAGAGAAAGGCCAGGGCACTGTTCTCTCTAATCTTTCCAGCAGTTCTTTTGTAGCTCTCAGCTCCTCTACAAAGACAACGGCCCGTACCCTGCTGGATGTTTTAGGAGGGCCTGCAGCCTGGATGCCTTTGCATGGCTCTCTCTTCTCTGTATCCTCTCCTGGGAACTCTTACTGCCTTGATCCCCATGGACTCTCAGCACTATTTCCTCAACTCTAGGTGTCTGCTGGGCTCCCCCAGCTTCATGCTTTCTGCACTATGGCCTGGAAACTCTCCCAATACTGAAAGGGCCACTTGTAGGGCCCACCTCGTTTGTTTTCCTCTCTTAGGAATCACCTTCCTTCACTGCCTAATGACCAATATCCTGAAAACTGTGGTTTCATATGTAGCTTTCTTGTTTACTTTTGGTGGGAGGATAAATCTTGACTCAAATTCTTTAATCAAAATTTCTTAGTAGAAATTATTGAAAATTATGTCTTATGATTTTGCTCTAATCTCTATTGAAGACGAATTTTTAAAATTGTAATTAACAAGACTATTTTTGCACTAATTATCTTTACATTAAACTTCTGTTACCTAAATTAACCTAAGTAAACATCCATATAGTAGGAATTAAGAAATTGTCACAGGCTAGAGGGGGATATACAGAGCTGGGAATTTTTGCATCCTTGAATCACATTAATTGTATGCTCTGGGGTTGTGATAGGATAACCACAAAAAAAAGAAAAAAAGGACCCCTAACTGCTGAAGAAATATTCCAGCAGTCTATAGGCCTTAACCACTAGCATATGCTGAGTCACAACCCCTTTTCTCCTTTCAGGTCAGTGGGATTCTCTCAAAAGAACAGATACAGCTACTTACTTACCAGGAATGCCAAGAAGATTAATCAGAATCAATTAATTCAGTGCTTTCAGCTATATTCTTGCTACATTATGAAAATTACCTAGAAACCACACTGATGATGTGCTGTTGAATTCAGAAAATGAGAATGTCAACAAACAACATAAAAATGAAAGATAACTGCTTTATAAAATGTATCACATCCATTTACTCTGTCAGGCAAACTTGGGTTTCTCTCATTTAGGATAACCTCTTTGTAGCATACAAGCAGAATATATATTTTATGGCAAGCAATAAAGTCTTATTAGTATAAGATCTCATTACAGCTAATGATACTTAAATCTCTTTTTTGAAATAGGTGAGGTTGACTTGTGTTAGAGGGAGTATGCAGGTAGATGGATTGATGAAGTGAGAATTCAGTTCACAAAATTCAGTTCACAGAATTCGCTGCCTGGTTCCCACGCTTTACACCCACTCTCCTCACAGCCGCAGCCAGAGGACCCTCAGGTCTCTTCTCTCTCTAGTCTGTGATTTTCAAACTGTGGCCCCAACCAGCAGCCTCAGCAGCATCTAGGAACTTGTTAGAAATGCAAATTCTCAGGTGCCAACCCAGACCCACAGAGTCACAGACTCTGGAGTTAGAGCTCAGCAGTTGTGTTTTAGCGAGCCCTCGAGGTGATTCTGATGCTAGCAGAAGTGTGAGAATTGCTGTTCTACGGCGTCATCTTCTTATGCGTAAGAGTTACTACAATTTGGCTACCTTGATTGTTGATTTATTTTCTTGTTTATTATTAACCTGGCTACATATTAGAAACACCTGTGGAGTAATTTAAACTTCCCCTGACGAATATGTGAGTTAGACCTATTAAATACCACTGAGGAAAGGGCAGCGAGTGTCAGTGATTTTTAACTCTCCCCAGGATATGCCAAGGTGCAGTCATGTGGAGAATTGTTGTCCTAAAAGAGGCCTGACCTTCAACTGGGTATAGGCAAGCAGCTCTGCCCTGCACTCCAGGGCTCAGCCCTGTGCACTCCTTGGAGACAGTCTTTGGGCTTTCAGTTCTGATAACTGGACTCCTGCCTTCCTTTTCCATCTAGACCCCCCCTTTCTACTCCTGTTCTAATAAAGGAATTTCTGCTTATGTCTCTGTAACTGTCTGGGTTGTAGTCCCTTGGGAAGACATATGCTGTGTGTGTAAGTGTACTTTTGTGTCAAATACATTGAATTCTGGCCCTTCCATTTCCCAGCCATGTGACATTTGCCAAGATAGTAAGAGAGAGGGTAAAAAAATCACCTGAAATTCCACCACCTTGAGATAACCATTGTTAAAATTTTATAACCAACATTAACACATGTCTTAATGCATGTGTATATGCATATATTAAACATCTCTTAAACAAAATTCCGTAACATATGTTGTTTCTAATAATGTGAAAAACTTCTCTACCCTCCTCTCTTTTTCCACATTTCATCCTCTCCATTCCAGTTCTTCCCTCTCCCACAGCCAGCAAAACATTGTTAACAACCTTGAGTGGGCAAAGAAGGAATTTTATCAAAAAGACACTTTCACTTGAACGCATATTGCAAACATATAGATTCAACCTAAATCATTCAGTACTCCAGTAGACTGGAGTACTACTTAGCCATAAAAAGGAATGAAATGATGTCTTCTGGAGCAGCTTGGATGAGACTGGAAACCATTATCCTGAGTAAAGTTTCTCAGGAATAAAAAAACAAACACCATATGTACTCTCTGATAATCAGGAGCTAATCAATGGGCACACATGGGCACAAACAGATGTAATGTCATTGGAAATCAGGAAGGGGGAGGCATAAAAATCTGCCCATTGGTGCAATTAACCCTATTTCAGGTGATGAGCACACTAACAGCCATTACTTAAGCCATGTAACAAAAGCATTTGTACCCCCTTAATATTTTTTAAAACTGTTTGTTGCTATATGTATTTTTGTATTTTGTATATGTATGTATATGTATATGTTATTGTTGTTTTTTGAGACAATCTCATTCTATCACCCTGGGTAGAGTGCTGTGACATCAAAATTCACAGCAACTTCAAACTCTTGGGCTCAAGAGTTTCTCTTGCTTCAGCCTCCTATGTATCTGGGACTACAGGCACCTGCCATAATATTCTGCTAATTTCTTTTCTATTTTTAGTAGAGACAGGGTCTAGCTCTTGCTGATCTCAAACTCCTGAGCTCAAGCAGTACACCCACCTTGGCCTCTCAGAGTGCTAGAATTACAGGTGTGAGTCACCAAACCCGGCCTTGTATCCCCTTAAAATATTGAAAAAAATAAAACTATCTAGTGTGATCTTTAATTCCTTTATCCACGTCCACAGAGCCATATGAAAATACACAAACACACACACAGAGAGGGATTTTTCCCTCTGGTTTTGTTGTTTTTAACAGGTTATTAATAGATACATATTTCCCTCCATCTTTCATTTCCTACTTCAAAATACACTATGAAACTCCCTCAAGCAACTAGTAGAGCTCTATACAGGAATAACAAATTCTTTTTATTCTTCACATACTATTCTATCCTATATATTGCCAAAATATATTAACAGAAATGAAATTCTTGCCAGAAAATGTCACAAAAACCATTCTTGTGTGGGGTAAGGAGTATACACACACATATCTCTGCACACTGAAGTTCAGTTTCTATAATACAAGTCTCCTGGAATAGGATCACTGGGTCAAATCATACATGTATTTTGCTTATTGTGAATATTGCCAGATTTTTCTCCAAAGAGTTATAATCACTCACATTTCCTAGAGCAGTGCATGGGAGTGCTTTTCCCCACATCCCTGCCAGCAGTAAGTATTATCAGTCTTTTTTATTCTTTGCTGATTCAATAAATGATTGAGAAATGGGAGCTCAATGTTTTTTTGCATTTCTTTTATTACTTTTATTAATTTGCATTTCTTTTATTACTACTGAGTTCAAAAAACTGTTTCATCTGTTCATTAGTCATTTTGGAGTTACTCTTCTGTGAATTACCCATTCACAACTTTTGAAAGTTTTTCTACTCAAGTGTTTGCCATTTCGTATCCATTTGTAACAGTTCTTTGCTCATCTTAGCTATTTATCCTTTGTCCATTTTATAAAATGCATAGTTTTAACAGTGTTTCAGTTGTCTTAATTTTGTTCAGAAATTTTTTGTCCTGTAATTTTGTAATGTGATCATGTATGTCTATCTTTTTTTATGGCTTTTGACTTCCATGTTTTGGTTAAAAGATCTCCTTAATCTGGATCTCATTAATATTCATCTAAGAAGTTTATTTTCAAAAATGTTCAGGTATTTGACACAGCTTATACATATTTACATGTATTATATGTATAAAGTACAGTGTCCTTTTCAGATGTGGTCGGTACTTCCCTCCCCTCATATCCCTAGGAAATTTCCACATTCCCTAACAGATTTTCAGCTACTAAGGTCTAAATCTCTGTGCTTGAAAACCTGTTATCAAACCTAAAAAAAGGTCATTAGAATTATGCTCCATAAAGGCACTTATTTGTGTACATTGATTTTGTAATCTGAGACCTTGATGAATGCATTTATCAATTTCAGGAGTCTCTTGGCTGATTTCTGGAGGTTGTCTGGATGTAAAATAATATGATTCGCAAGGGTACAAGGCAAAACTTACTAAATGCAGAATACAAATGTCTTCATATAGTGATTAAAAGGCCATGAAGCCTATGTTAAACAGTTTGAGGAAATACAAATATTTCAGATTCTATATAAAATCAGCACATTGTGCCCCATGACTGCACTAATGTACAAAATTACGATTTAATAAAGAAAAAAAATAATAATAATAATATGATTCACAAAGATGGTAGTTTGACCTCTTCTTTCCCCATTTGGTTACAGTTGATATTCATGTCTTGCCTCATTGCTCTGGCTAGGACTTCCAGTACTATGTCGAATAGAAGTGGTGAAAGTGGGCAACCTTGTCTGCTTCTAGTTCTAAGCAGGAATTCTTTCAATTTTTTTCCATTCAATAATTGAGTTTGTCATATATAGTTTTTATTGTTTTGAGGTTTGTACCAGCTACCTCAAAATTTTTAAACATTCTTATCATAAAAAGGTGCTAAATCTTATCAAATGCATTTTCTGCTTCTAATGAAAGAATCATATGGTCCTTGTTTTTGCATCTGTTTATGGATGAACTACATTTACAGACTAAAAAGGTATATCCAATAAGCCAGTAGTAGAAATAAAATAAAATGTTAGATAAAAGTACTTAATCCAGAAAAAGTTAAGAGGATAAAAGAAAAAAAGGAGAAAGGAAAAATATAAAACAGCATCAAAATTATAGACTAAACCCAACTATACTGACAAATATAATAAATGTAAAAGACTAAACACTGAATCAAAAGACAGAGATTGTCACACAGAATTTTTTCTAAAGTAATATTTAATTATACATAATCTATAATACCCTTACTTTAAATATAAAGACAGTTAAAAAAGTAAAAAGATCATACAAGATATACCATTTTATCCTAATCATGAGAAAATTAGAGTTACTACCTTAACATCAGACAAATCAGGCTTCATGACACAAAATATTGCCATAGATAAAGAAGGCTGTTTTACCAGAAAATGTAATGACAATGAAGATTTGCCAAACAAGTTCTATACTTTGGTTACCTCTGTACCTGATACCACTTTCAGCTTGTTGGTCAAATTTATTCTACAGTGTTTTTTTATTCTACAACCCCAAGGATACAAACAAAAGGTACAAAATTCATCACCAAGCAGACGGGAGTCCCCTCCCCCATGAGAACAGCTCGCAGTACACTCCATACAATAAACGTGGACAGTAAACATGGAGAACTAACTGGTGATTGTCAGGCACATCAAATGAAGTTATAAAACCACACAAAAAGAAGGTTGTTTTATAATCATAAAAGGGTTAATTTTTCAAGAAAACATAATAATCCTAAATGTCTCTGAACATATTACAGAACTTCAAAATACGTGGCGCAAAACTCACATAACTAAAAGGAAAACAAACCAGTCTATAATTACAGTTGAAAATCTCAGCAGCCCTGCCTCACAACTAAAAAACAAGTGGGCAGAAAATCACCAAGAATACAGAAAACTTGAGTAAGACTATCAATCAGTTTGGCTTAATTGACAGTTATAGAGCACCACGTCCAACAGTTTACAGAACAGGTACTCTCAAAGTACACATGAAGAGTCACCAAAATGGCCATCTATACAAATCACAATAAACTTTGTTTTTCTGATCATACCAGAATTAAATCTAAAAACAATGGTACATAACAACACCCAACAAACTAGAAGGGAACTTCCTCAACATAATAAAGGGCATTTATGAAAAAACCACAATGACATTATACTCTAGGATGAAAGACTGAAAACCCTACCCCGCCACTAAGATTAGGGGCAAGTCAAGGATTTCTGCTTTTGCCAATTCTACTCAACATTGTACTAAAAGTACTAGACACAGGAATTAGCAAAAACAAAACAAAACAAAACTAACTAAAAGGAATCCAAATTGGAAATGAATAAGTAAAATTATCTCTACTCACAGATGGCAAGATCTTATTCTATGATCTTAATATATGTGTCCCTCCAAAATTCATTATGTTGAAATCCTAACCCAAAGATGATGGTATTAGAAGGTGATTAAGTCAAGAGGGTATAGCCTTCATGACAGGATTAATGGCCTAATAAAGAGACGCCAGGGAACTCTCTCATCTTTTCTGCCACGTAAAGATACAGCAAGAAGGTGCATCTGTGAACCATGAAGCAGTTCCTCCTCAGACACCTGCTGGTGTCTTGGTCTCAAACTTCCCAGCTCCAGAACTGTAAGAAATAAATTTCTATTGTTTATAAGCTACTCAGTTTATGGCATTTTTTTTATAAAACCTAAATAGACTAAGGTATCTTAGAGAAAATCTTTTCTTTCTTTCTTTCTTTCTTTTTTCTTTCTTTTTTTTTTTTTTTGGTTGTAGTTGTCATTGTTGTTTGGCAGGCCTGGGCTGGGTTCAAACCCACCAGCTCCAGTGTATGTGGCCTAGTGCACTAGCTGCTGAGCTACAGGCACCAAGCCTAGACAAAATCTTTTCAAAATCCACAAAAAGACCTCTCAAATTTGTCAAAGTTGCAGGATACAGAGCACCAAGCAGAAATCAGTTGTATTTCTATAGCAAAGAACAATGGGGAAAAAATTAAAAAATAAATCCACACTAAAAAGATTAAAATACTGTGGAATAGGCTGGGTATCATGCCCATGCCTATAATCCTAGCACCCTGGGAAGCTGAAGTGGGAGGCTAGCTTGAGGTCAGGATTTGGAGACCAGCATAAGCAAAGCAAGACCCTGACTCTACTAAAAATAGAAAAACTAGCTGAGCATGATAGTGCATGCCTGTAATCTCAGTTGCTCAGGAGGCTAAGACAGGATTGCTTGAGCACAGGAGTTTGAGGTTGCTGTGCTCTAGGCTGAGGCCACGGCACTCCAGCCTGGGCAACAGAGCAGGACTCTGTCTCAAAAATCAAATAAAAAAACACTGTAGAATAAATTTGACCAACAAGTTGTAAGACTTGTACACTGGAAACCACAAAGCATTGCTGAAAGTAATTAAAGAACATCTAAATAAATGGAAAGACAACCATGATCATGGATTGGAAGACTTAGGATTGTTAAAATGACTATACTCCCCAAAGCAATCTATAGATTCACTGCACTCTCTATCAAAATCTCACTGGCCATTTTTGTGGAAATGGAAAAGTATATCCTAAAATTCATATGGAATTTCAAGAGATCCCTAAATGGCCAAAACAATCTTGAAGAAGAATAATATTGGAAAACTCACACTTCTGAATTTCAAAACCTACTACAGAGCTACAGTAATCAAAACACTGTGATGCTGGCATATGGATAAACACATAGAGCAATGGAATAGAAAAAAAGTCCAGAAATAGGGAGGTAAGATGGCCAACAGAAGCCAGTTCTCTACAGAGGCTCCAGTCTAGAAGGAGAGTTGAAGGACAGAAGCTTAGCAAGAAATCTGATGGTTCAGATCTGAGCAAAGAGAGGTTAAAGAATGCACATCAACCCTGCTGAGGCAAGCTACAACCCCAAGGATACAAACAAAAGGTACAAAATTCATCACCAAAAAGACAGGAGTCCCCTCCCCCATGAGAATAGCTCACAGTACACTCCATACAAACAAGCAAGCAGAGTTCAAATATCCTCCCATTTTAGCCCATGAGAGAGAACCTCCCAAAACCATACCTCCTTCCCCTACTAGGGTGCCATGACACTCCTGTCAGGCATAAAACTGTATAAAACTCTATATATTCTCTACCCGCAATTTTGAATTCCCAGCACTCCTCTCCACTCTCACCCTAAGGTCTGAAGTCCTGTTCCCCATGGAGTCCAGATTCTTGGGCATTTGCCCAAGGGATGTGGATGGGTCCTGGGCTGTTGCTGATCTGTGCTGATTCTCAGGCATGGGAGAAAGGAGAGGATAGTCAACTGAGAGGGAATCGTACAGGAGTGGTGGTGCCCTGAGGCACAGAGCAGCAGCCACAGCAGCAGGAACAATAGCACTCACTCCCCTGGGGATACTTTGAAAGAACACGCCCAGTCTCTCTGAGGAACCAGAGGAAGCCAGGCATCTTCTCCAGTGGCAGCCACTGGCAGAACAGATCTGGGATGGAAACATGAGACCCGGGAGTACAGGATATGCCTGAACTGGTACTGACTCGGGCGGAGCACGGGGACTAGAATATGCTCGCGCAGAGACAGCAGACCTCCCAGGGCAGGGCTGACCCAGAAGACTGCTTTACTGAGCCTCAGAACCACCCAGCCCTCAGAGGATCATAGCTGAGACAAAAGCCAGAACACAGAGGCTGGAACTGATAGCTGAGTCTCAAGCAGCTCGTTAGCCCCAA
>CAUYRH010045323.1:0-58395 GCA_963574655.1 Perodicticus potto
GGACCACAGGCACCCACCACAATGCCAGGCCATTTCTTTTTTGGTTGCAGCCATCATTGTTGTTTGGCGGGCCCGGGCTGGATTCGAACCCGCCAGCTCAGGTGTATGTGGCTGGCGCCTTAGCCCATTGAGCCACAGGCGTGGAGCCTGCACACTTCGTTTTTAAACGAGGAAAATGAATTTATGACTTCCTTGTATTATTTAAAAAAATAGGAAAACTGAAAAAAAACTATACATCTGAATAATATGAGTCAGAACTAACAGATATGAGGAACATTTAATGTAGAAAAACAATCAGTATTCCCTCGTAAGTACACATGACTGTTCCTAAAGCAAAAACAGAACCATGAGCCCACACTCCTTTCCAGAAAGAAGAACACCAAAAATAAAAACCTATAGGACAGCAAAAGTGCAGGAAAAAAGATCTCTATGCCCACTACAAATCTGAAAACAATTTAAATGATAACAAAGTATGCAAGCACACTAAAAGTTCTGAAATAATCTTAAAAAGAGAAAGGAAATCCACAGAACTCTTAGGGAAGAACAAAATAAAGGATAAGCTACATTAATAACTGGTCCTTTGAAGAGCCTAATAAAGTATATAAAACTATTTTCATGTGAGAGTCTATACTATGAAACAGCTAAACCATTTTCATAGGTAGATTTAAATTGTGGGATGAAACAACAAAATGTAATGTGGCACTTTTACTAATGAGTAATTGTACCAATTTAGGCTCATCTAGGTCAGGTTTCCACACCCTGAAATCATTACTATCAATCTTTTAGTGTTGTTTTTGAGGGCGCATGTGGTGAGGGTAAGATGGGGTCAGGCTGGGCCCACAGGACACAGCTGGTCAGTTCAGGTCCTCACGACCTTCACTCCATGTCTTCTGTTTGTGTTGTTTTGTAAATTTAGCTTCAATCTTAAAAAGCATTATCTTGAGTAGTTTAGGGCGACTGATTTAGGAGATTAACTTTTGAATTAGAAATGTAATAGGTCATGGATCATGCTGATTATTGTCTCAGATAAGGTTAATGTGGTTTGTGCCTTGAATTTTTACGTTTAAAACTCTGAGTTTGGAATTGGAAAGGCAGAACAGTCTTGGAGAGGCTACTCTCACTGCTCTCCAGAATCGCTGGCCTTCTGACAATGAAGCTGGTGGACCTCTCCCGGTCTCTGTATTGGCTGGACGATGACAGGCGGCTGGACCCTCTTTGGTAACATTGAGGAATAAATACATAAAAGCAAATATTAAAATGCATGCTTTTCATTTTCTTAGCTTTAAAGGGGAAAGCACCTTCATTTCTTTTCTCGCTACCTTCAGAGGTGGGTTTAAAC
Organism: Perodicticus potto; assembly: GCA_963574655.1. NCBI lineage: Eukaryota > Metazoa > Chordata > Mammalia > Primates > Lorisidae > Perodicticus > Perodicticus potto. The sequence goes on from CAUYRH010045323.1 coordinate 1,340, forward strand.
CCCTCCAAGTCTTCCTTGTGACGCCCCCTGGAGCCCAGTGAGGAGAGGACAGCTCCTTCTGGGAGATGCTGTCTGTGCTCCAGAGCAGCCTCCCAGGGATAAGGGAGCAAAGCGCCCCTGGCCCCTATTCACAGCTGCAGGCCGCTCTTGATCACAGAATGGATACAGGCACCTGCTCCTGCTACACTCTGTTGCTGCAGTGTCAAGAGTGTGGTGGCTTCTGGTGACTGTAATTGTTCCCACAGCTGCAGGTCAGCTGTAGCAACCTCCAGAATCACGTCTCAGGAAACAAACTGCCCTGTGGTAACTTTAGGTATTTTCTCATTTGAATAAACTAAATATCCTGTAAATATATAATACGAAAAGATTCTTTCCACCAAGGAAAGAATCTGAAGACAATTCCTTCACACTAACAATGTGGTACCGTTCATTTACCAAATATTTACTGAGGGCCTCTATGTGGGCAGCATTATTTTAAGTGCCAGGGCCAAAGAAATGAAAAAAACTACAAAACAAGAAGGTTGCTCCCTTCCTTTATTTTAAGGACAGGGTCTCACTTTGTCACTCTGGGTAGAGTGCCGTGGTGTCACAGCTCACAGCAACCTCCAGCTCTTGGGCTTTGGAGATTCTCTTGCCTCAGCCTCCCAAGTAGCTGGGACCACAGGTGCCCACCACAATGCCCGGCTATTTTTTTATTGCCATTTGGCAGGGGCTGGGTTTGAACCCGACACCCTCGGTATGCGGGGCTGGCGCCCTACCCACTGAGCCATAGGTGCCGCCCAATTCCTGGTCACATTCTAATGGGGATAGATAGATAATGCAAAAAGCAAATAAGTTAACATCAGATTGTGTTAAGTACTGTGAAGAAAACTCTGCAGGACAGGGAGACAGAAAGCAACAGATGTGTGTGTATCCAGTTGTTCCTTGGTATAAACGGGGAGTTGGTTCCAGAACACCCCCCCCAAATCCACACAAACTGAAATCTCACAGTTTGCTGTGGAACCCATTCATATGAAAAAACTGGCCTTCCACATACATAATTCATATCCTGCAAATACTATATTTTTGATCTGAGTTTGTTTGAAAAGAAGTCCATGTGTGAGTGGACCCACACAGACCAGCTCTACACGGTGTGTATGCTGCTCAAGACAGGGAGGCCAGGGCGGGCGGGAGGTGGCATTGGAACAGACTGCCTGAGGGAAAGCCATCCGTGGGGAGGGCGGGGGGAGTAGACGGCTAGAAGGAGAGTAGTAGGATACACGCTGAGGGGTAGGCTTGGTGCCTACAGCTCAAGCGGCTAAGGCGCCAGCCACATTAACCAGATCTGGCGGGTTCGAATCCAGCCCGGGCCTGCCAAACAACAATGACAACTACAACCAAAACAGAGCCGGGCATTGTGGCGGGCACCTGTAGTCCCAGCTACTTGGGAGGCTGAGGCAAGAGAATCACTTAAGCCCAAGAGTTTCATGTTGCTGTGAGCTGTGGTGCCATAGCACTTTACCCAGGGTGACAGCTTGAGACTGTCTCCAAAAAAAAAACAGTGTATGTGTGGTCTTGTGTGTAAAGAATGATGGATTTTCTTCAAAGTGTAATGAAGCTATCAGAACATTCTGGGCAGGACGTGAGATAGATTTTATTTTAAAGGATGACTAGCTGATCTATCTGAGGAAAGGATTATCTATATTAAGAGTCGGAAGCAAGAGGGAGGCAGTGGAGCTGTGGGCTGGGATGTGCTGGGGACGGGGCAGTGCAGTGGGGAACGGTGGTGAACATGAGCTCCCAGCTCCCTGCTCACTCCCCCCGTCACCCGCCTGTGTTGCCAGCCTACAACATTAACTGAAAACTTGAGGTACAGTGGTACAAAGCAGCACAAAATGACAGCTACATACATCTGTGTCTGGTCCAAGGCATCCGGCCAGGCCAGCGGGCAGGGTGCTCCACACGCCAGGGTGCTCGGGAGGGCAGGCCACTTGGGGAAGGGCACGATGCTCCCACTCATGCAGACGGGTGTGCATGTGGGCAGGGCCCTGAAAGGGGGGGGGGCTCCCTGCTTTGCTGAATATTTCAGAGTATTAAGTTTAACTCAATAGAGGTGATTAACACATCGTATTTATCATTTAACGGTCAAAAATTTCTTTTTAAAGAAATGACTGGGACTGAATATTGGCTTTAAGTGCATGATGGAACAAACCAGTTGTCATTCGTCATTTCCTCCCAATTTTATGAGACTCCAGACTGTTTATTCTGTGACCTTAATTACCTAGTCTACTGAAATTAATAATTAGAATAACCAAGATTTATGCATAAGTAAGTCACTAGTCTTTTCAAAACGTAAGTCAGACTTCACTGGCACTCTGCTATCTTCATGAGTACCAACATGAATCAGAAAGGAATAGCCCGACGAGCCTGCTGAAGGTTCAAAGCTCGTCAGGGGAGTTACACTATGAAGTTTAGGATGAAAAGTGGAGACTTTTAAGGTAAGTATTAATAACAGCAGCAAATAAGGGCTCAAACCTAGTCTTCTGTCTCTATTGCTTTTTGATCCTGCTCAGGGGGATAAAAACAAACAAACAGACAAAAAACAGTGGGCCGGGTACGGTGGCTCATGCCTGTAATCCTAGCTCTCTGGGAGGCCGAGGCAGGTGGACTACTTGAACTCACCAGTTTGAGACCAGCCTGAGCAAAAGCAAAACCCGTCTCAATCAAAAATAGAAAAACTGAGACAAGAGGATCACTTGAGCCTGAGTGGAGGTTGCTGTGAGCTATGACGCCATGACACTCAATCCCAGGCAACAGCTTGAGACTGTCTCAAAAAAAAAAAAAAGTGGGTAAAATTAAAAAGCAATAAACTGATGAGGATGAGAAATGGCAGAAGAAAGGATACCCAGAATACTCCCTTGTTTTCTGGGTATCCGTATATTAAAGGATATACCAAATATCCAAGAATCTAGAAAGTTCTCCCTGGATAGCTCATCAGGTCTGTAGGGGCGAAACCGAGCTACTCACTGTTCCTGTCAGGCCCCAGGTCCTCCCCGCACACGGTGACCCTCTCATCCTCTTTCCATCTTAGTCCATCCACCTGCCCATTTGTTCACAATCAGGCAAATACATAGCTGTCAATCACAATGTCCAGATCCCTTCCAGGTAGAAGCGATCTTTTCTTTTCCAGAACTCAGAAAATACTTAATTCCTGCTTTTCTTATGGCATTTAGCATCGTGTCCCCTGAGTGGAGGGTCCCCCGAGTGGAGGGCTGACTTTCAACAGCCTGCAGGGAGGGGCTGCTCTGCTATGTGAAAACTCTAAACCAGAAGCAGGTTGTCCAGGAATTGGTTTCTTATGGTGTTTTAATACCTTTAGAGGTGGTTCTAAGCCCGGACAGCACACTGAAGCACTCCAAGTAATTAAAAACAAACAAAAAGTCTAGTTGTACCTCAGACAAAATTAAAGCCGAATCTCTTGGGATGGGCACCCTGCATTGTCCCAAAGCTCACCGAGTCATTTACACGGACACGCAGAGGGGAGGGCCCTGCTCTATGTGCGGCTTACTCACACCACTAGTTATCTTCATTATCTCTGCACTGAATCAAATACATGTCTAATTAAATTTTTAGGTACAGAATTGAAAAAAATTAGATTTTAGTATGAAAATCTAACTTTAGGGGCCACATGTAGTAGCTCATGTTTCTAACCCCAACACTCTGGGAGCCCAAGATAGGAGGATCCCTTGAACTCAGGAGTTTGAAACCAGCCTGAACAAGAATGAGACTACGTCTCTACTAAAAATAGAAAAGCCACCCAGCACGATGGTGGGTGTCTGTAGTCTCAGCTACTAGGGAGGCTGAGTCAGGAGCTCAGGAGTTTGAGGTTGCTGTGAGTTGTGACACCACAGCACTCTACCTAGGTCACAGAGACTGCCTTTAAAAAACAAAAACAAATAAAAATCTAATTTTAGTATGAAAATCCTCACATTTAATTTAAATGTGAAGTGACAGTTTACCCAAGAATCAAATATTCCTATTTCTTAGCTAGTATCTTCAGTTTAGCTTACTACAGGATATCTAGGTCTAACTATGAAGATTATACAAAATCCGTAGATGCTACTACTCAGACACAGAACATTTGAAGAAGACACAGTTTGCTTGGTTTTAGCTACAAACAGTGCACACGGCTTACCTCTCTCACATCCACCATCCACCCTCCATCAACAAACAGCAAGACGTTATACATCTTCTCTTTCACATCAGCAGTTAGGGCATCCAGATGCCCTTTCCAAATACCATAATCCATCTGCAAAACCAACATAAGGCAGACATGTAATGGACAGAACCCAATAAATAATGTCTTTCTCAAGTACAGACAGGAATATACAATGGAACATCATTTTGAAGAGCTGATGTTTCAGTTTGCCAAATATAAAAATAAATGTCAACAGACTCTAGTTAAACAAAACACTAGAATGTTAACTTTGTAAACGAATGCCAGCTAATGTCACCTGAAGGTATTTTCATGTTTGGTTAACTACCTATAGAATAGGAACTAAACAGAGTAATTTCTTCTAAGCAAAGCATTCACAGGAAGGCTTCTTGTTATAACAGAAATATAGGCTGGGCGTGGTGGCTCACGTCTGTAATCCCAGCGCTGTGGGAGGCCGAGGCGGGTGGATTTCCAGTGCTCACGGTTCGAGACTAGCATGAGTGAGCCAGAGAAAAGACCCTGTCTCTACCACCAGGAAAGAACACCGCTGGGCGTTGTGGCAAGTGCCTGTAATCCCAGCTACTTGGGAGGCAACCGGCCCGCGCATCGTTACAAGGAAGGACAATGGAAAAAAAAAAAAACAAGGAAACTGAAGAAAAGTAAAAGCCAGCTGAAAAAAAAAAAAGAAATATAGGCTGGGCGTGGTGGCTCACTTGAGCTCAGTCAGGAGTTTGAGACCAGACTGAGCAAGACCCCACCTCTAAAAGTAGCCGGGTGTTGTGGCGGGCGCCTTTAGTCTCAGCTACTCGGGAGGCTGAGGCAAGAGAATCACTTAAGCCCAGGAGTTTGAGGTTGCTGTGAGCTATGATGCCACAGCAGTCTACCCAGGATGACAGAGTGAGACTCTGTCTCAAAAATAATAAAATAAAAATAGCTACTCAAGAAATGACCTCTTTACACATGTAACATAGGGTTTTAGATGCCCAGGTGCGTCCCAGATTCACATGCGACTTACTTCATATTTCTTTTCTTTGTGCTCGTTAGCTACTTTCTCAGTAAAAGTTGGCTGAGGCATCAAAGTAGGTTTTTGCGGAGCTGAATTCATGTGCTTGAACCACTCATTAAAAGTCTCATGGGCTTCCTAAAGTGAAGAGAATAAAGACACACAAAATAGCAAATCAGGTCTGTCTCATCTCTTTACAAAGAGGCACCTGCTTCCAGCTCTCTTAGAAGTGCTCTAAATTTTCGCTTTGTTCTCAAATAAAATTTCTCTTTGTTACACTGAAAAATAAACAACAACAACAAAACAAAAGAAATAAGAGTTTTCAGCTCAGTGCTCAGTGTAGCTCAGTGGTTAGGGTGCCAGCCACATACAATAAGGCTGGTGGGTTTGAATTTGGCCCAGGCCTGCAAACAACAATGACAACAACAACAAATAACCAGGCATTGCGGCGGGTGCCTGTAGTCCCAGCTACTTGGGATGCTGAGGCAAGAGAATCGCTTAACCCCAAGAGTTTGAGGTTGCTGTGAGCTGTGATGCCACAGCACTCTACCAAGGGTGACAAAGTGAGATTCTGTCTCAAAAAATAAATAAATAAATAAATAAAAAGTAAAAGAAATAAGAGTTTTCACTGTTATTGTTCAAGAAAGTCCTTATGATTGGTTCTTAGGAATAATTTTGCACCAGAAAAAGCAAACAGTTGTGCAGCATCAAGAAATAAAACTGTTGGCTGGGTGTGGTGGCTCATGCCTGCCTGTTATCCCAGCACTAAGCACTCTGGGAGGCTGAGGTGGGAGGACCCTTGAGCTTAGGAGTTTGAGCCTAGCCTGAGCAAGAGCAAAAAACTGAAAAATTAGCCAGGTATTCTGGTGGGTGCCTGTTACCAGCTACTCTGGAGACTGAGGCAGGAGGATCACTTAAGCCCAGGAGTGTGAGGTTGCTGTGAGTTGTGACGCCACAGCACTCTAGCCTTGAGCAACAGTGTAAGACTGACTCAAAAAACAAACAAAATGAAAAGAAATACAACTGTTCAATATTTATTTTTATTATTTTTTTGAGACAGAGTCTCACTATGTTGCCCTCAGTAGAGTGCGATGGCCTCACAGCTCACAGCAACCTCAAACTCTAGGGCTTAAGCGATTCTCTTGCCTCAGCCTCCTGAGTAGCTGGAACTACAAGTGCCCACCGCAGTGCCCGGTTATTTTGTTGTTGTTGTTGTTGTTGTTTAGTTGGCCCGGGCCAGGTTTGAACCCGCCACCCTTGGTGTATGTGGCTGGCATCGTAACCACTGTGCTACAGGTGCTGAGCCTCAGTATTTATTTTTTGTACAAAAAATTCATATAATGAATGAACGTTTAGTCAAGTGACAAATACCAGCAAGGTGCGTGTGTGTGTCTGTGTATTTATGGTGTTTCTTCCCAGTATCTGCTTCACTCTCAGCACCCTGATCATACCTGGATCTTTACATTACCTCTGTGGTGCACGCACAAGCGCCTGCTTGTCTGTCCTCCTATATGGAATGTTATACACAGATCTGCCCTACTGTCTAATCCACTATGACCACTTGACTATTTATTCTTTTCTCTTTTGAGACAGAGTCTTACTATGTCGCCCTCAGTAGAGTGCCATAGCGTCACAGCTCACAGCAACCTCAAACTCTGGGGCTTAAGCGATTCTCTTGCCTCAGCCTCCCAAGCAGCTGGGACTACAGGTGCTGCCACAATGCCTGGCTATTTTTTCTTGCAGTTGTCATTGTTGATTTAACTGGCCTGGGCCGGGTTCGAACCCGCCAGCCTCAGTGTATGTGGCTGGCACCGTAACCAGTGTCCTACAGGTGCCGAGCCAACTTGACTATTTACTAAATGAATAGTGAATGAGCATGCTGTTATTGTGGTCATAACGAACCCAGAATATCTTACTTTTCTCAGTTTTTGCCAAAACCAGAAATATTACAATTGAGACAAGCATTAAAAGTATCTTATGAAAACGTAAATTCTAGACGTGGCACTCGACCTGTGCTGGTCAGCACTGATCAGGCCACGCTGATGAAGTCAAGGCCATGATTTTCCCTCCTTCTGGCTCACCAGGTAGGCTCTAATGCACAGATGTTCCCTGATGGCGTTGTCATCTTCAGCAGGAAGTGGGCTTTCCATTCCTTGTTCTTCCCACTGATTATAAATTTCTGCTATAGAGTCCTGAGGAATCTTCACAAACACCTCTTTTGCAGCTTCATGCTTTTTTGATGCTGTGTAAAAAAGATACATAATTTTCAACATATGTGGACTTTAGTGTAATTATTTCTAAAGGAGTCAAAACACTGATTTACAGCTTTTACAGTGAGCTATTTAATTGTGTCTGGTCCCAAGGCACTTCTGTTAAGGGTCTTGGTGGTCTTTCTACCCATGGAGTGGTTTTCTTCCTGTCTCAGTGTGATAGTAACATAAAAGAATGACTACTTTTACATACAGCTGTGTCCTAAAGAAATTTTACATTTTGGATTGTATGTAAAATTGATTAGGGCAATGAAAATTTATTGTTAAACATGTTTTGTTTCATGCTTAGCAAATTAAGAATAGCTGTTTTCCTTTTCCCAGTGGGAGATCTAAAAAACAAAAACCTAAACAAAATTTAAGAATATATGGATTTGGCTTGGTGCCTGTAGCTTAAGCGGCTAAGGCGCCAGCAACATACACCAGAACTGGCGGGTTTGAATCCAGCCCAAGCCTGCCAAACAGCAATGACAACTATAACCAAAAAAGAGCCAGGTGGGCGGCGCCCGTGGTTCAAAGGAGTAGGGCGCCGGCCCCATATGCCAAAGGTGGTAGGTTCAAACCCAGCCCCGGCCCAAAACTGCAAACAAACAAACAAACAAACAAACAAATCAATGCCTAGTTCAACAGATGGAAAAAAAAAAAAAAAGAGGCAGGCATTGTGGTGGGCACCTATATTCCTAGCTACTCGGGAGGCTGAGGCAAGAGAATTGCTTAAGCCCACGAGTTGGAGGTTGCTGTGAGCTGTGACGCCATGATGGCACTCTACCCAGGGTGACAACTTGAGGCTCTGTCTCAAAAAAAAAAAAAAAAAAAGAGAGAATATATGAATTTGAACAGAAACTTTAAAAACAAACGTAAAATACAGCATACCCAAGAACTTTCTCATTATGGCATTGCCTTGTTTCAGGGCTTCTGCCCTCTGTGCTGGGTCAAACACCAGCCAGTCAATCACATCAATCTTCAAACGATCCTCCTGCTCATTTAAGGGGAAAGAGATAAGCAACATCAATTTTGTTTCTTCCTAAGATGTTTGGCAAATTAGTAGGATTAACTTGTAACTGTACTTCTAGTGAACAACATTTTCTCTCATGTTAAACACAATTATGAAGGAATCTAACATTTCTTATTTTCATACTTAACAGCTTTCTACTAAATTACAGAACAAACTTACTGGACTATCTGAATTATATATGGTATCCTCACCAATTGGACCATGTGATTCCTCCAAGGGCTACTCTAAAAACTGTTTTCTGTCTTAGATGTAACTGTTTCTTTCCACAGGTGATTAATCAAGTATCTAAAATAACCTCATGACCAAAAAGCCAAAAGTTCAGATTTTTTTCTATTAAAGAAGTTTCCTTTAATTTAATACTACTAAGAGCAATCGCTTACATAAGAATTTACATTTCCAGCCAATTTTCATAATTTAAAGGGCCTGGGCTGTCAAACATTCTTCAGAACAAACTAGCAGGGATGCTTTTGTGGCTCCTAAGTGTGACAACTGGGTGCCCATGAGCGCAGGTGAGATGTGCCCACCTCAGACCTTGTTACCCACCTGAAGGGGGAAAAAGAAAGAAACCAGGTAGAACCTCTTTGACTAAGGCAGTAGCTAGAGACCAGGTAGAACCTCTCTGACTAAGGCGGCAGCTACAGACCAGGTAGAACCTCTCTGACTAAGGCGGCAGCTACAGACCAGGTAGAACCTCTCTGACTAAGGCAGCAGCTACAGACCAGGTAGGACGTCTCTGACTAAGGCAGCAGCTAGAGACCAGGTAGAACCTCTCTGACTAAGGCGGCAGCTAGAGACCAGGTAGAACCTCTCTGACTACGGCGGCAGCTAGAGACCAGGTAGAACCTCTCTGACTAAGGCGGCAGCTAGAGACCAGGTAGAACCTCTCTGACTAAGGCGGCAGCTACAGACCAGGTAGAACCTCTCTGACTAAGGCAGCAGCTACAGACCAGGTAGGACGTCTCTGACTAAGGCAGCAGCTACAGACCAGGTAGGACGTCTCTGACTAAGGCGGCAGCTAGAGACCAGGTAGAACCTCTCTGACTAAGGCAGCAGCTACAGACCAGGTAGGACGTCTCTGACTAAGGCGGCAGCTAGAGACCAGGTAGAACCTCTCTGACTAAGGCGGCAGCCCCCTGAGGAGCAGCATGAGGACAGGCAGGGGCCACACCACGCCCACCCATCCCCCTCACCTCAGTAGTGCCAGTGTCGAGGGCTGGGGCCAGATCGTGGTGACTAAATTCAGCATCATCTTTCTTTCGAATATTCTCAACTACAGTTTTTGTTATTGTTGCGACATCCAAATCTAAAAGAGACAAAAACAAAGATTAATCATTTACGTTCTCTAAATAGTCACAGGAAGTTGGTAAATTTGGAGTAGTAATTCTTTAAAAGTGTGTAAAATATGAAAGCTCTTACAAAAGAGAATGCTAATAATTTAAAGATACTTTACATGAGTTACAATCTAAGTTATTTTACTCCTAAAACAGAACTTCAGCAAAAATCTTACTTGTTTTTTTCTCCTCTCATGTGAAATAAGACTGAAAATCAGAAGGACATTTTTTTTTGAGACAGGGCCTCCAGCTGTCCCCCTGGATAGAGTGCTATGGCTTCACAGCTCACAGCAACCTCCAATTCCTGGGCTCAAGCGAGTCTCCTGCCTCTGCCTCCCAAGTAGCTGGGACTACAGGCACCCGCCACAACGTCCCCCATTTTTTGGTTGCAGCCGTCATTGTTGTTTGGCGGGCCCAGGCTGGATTCGAACCTGCCAGCTCAGGTGTACGTGGCTGGCGCCTTAGCCCGTTGAGCCACAGGCACCGAGCCAGAAGGACATGTTACTAGAGCCCAAATTAAAATGTGAATATTTGTCTACAAAAGCCAGTAGACAAAGTTGTCAATCACTCTCACCTGCTTCTTTAGCCAGTTCCAAGCAGTGGTGGCGTTCTTCAAATTCTGTAATGCCTTCCAGAAACAGCGCATACTGGGCCACGGCCAGATCTTGAGGCAAATGACAGGTATAAAATGCTATGAGATTTGTATGCTTCTCACTTATCAAAAGCTAAAAAATAGAAAAAGATCAAAGCATGTCAATAATAAAATGAAAAGTTTGCTTCAGATTTTCAAATATATTTAGGAGACATTCACACAGATAAGGATTTGAGCTGCCAGTCAGAGTAATTTTAAATTCCAGAAAGTACAGTCAACCCTTGAACAGCACAGGTTTCAACTGCGTGAGTCCACTCAGACATGGACTTAGTAAATACTACACTGGAAAAGGTTTTTGAAATTTGTGACAGTTTGAAAAAACTTGGAGACCAACCACACACACAGCCTAGAAATAGCAAATAAATTAAGAAAAAGATAGGTATGTCATAAATGCATAAAATATATTTAGATACTAATCTACTTTATCAATTATGTCACAAAGTATACACAAATCTCATATGTATATATTTTTTCTTCTTCTTGAGACAGAGTCTCACTTTGTCATCCTGAGTAGAGTGCTGTGGCATCATAGCTCACAACAACCTCAAACTCTTGGGTTCAAATTATCCTCTTGCCTTAGCCTCCCAAGTAGCTGGGATTACAGGTGCCCACCACATTCCCGGCTAGTTTTTTAGAGACAGGATCTTGCTCTTGCTTAGGCTGGTCTCAAATTCCTGATCTCAAGTGATCCACCCACCTCAGTCACTCAGAGTGCTGGGATTATAGGCACAAGCCACCGTGCTGGGCCTATAAATCTCTTTTTTTTTTTTTTATTTTGAGACAGAGCCTCAAGCTGTCACCCTGGATAGAGTGCTGTGGCATCACAGCTCACAGCAACCTCCAACTCCTGGGCTTGAGCAAGTCTCCTGCCTCTGCCTCCCAAGTAGCTGGGACAACAGGCGCCCGCCACAACGCCCGGCCATTTTTTTTGGTTGCAGCCATCATTGTTGTTTGGCGGGCCCAGGCTGGATTCAAACCCGCCAGCTCAGGTGTACATGGTTGGCGCCTTAGCCCATTGAGCCACAGGCGCCGAGCCCTAAATCTCTTATAAAAAGTTAAGACGTACCAAAACATATGCAGAACACACTACAGTGCCATTTGCAGTTTAAAGAAATGTATCCAAATGATATAAAGGTGCAGTATTAAATAAATGAATAAAACGAGCTATAGTATTTATTCAACTTTAAAAATTTCATAGCCACCTCCTATTGCTATCAGAGTGACCTCCAATGTTGCCAGGTATCTTATTAAAATGCCATGTGGTTTGGCTTCATCCTGTAATATCAGCACTCTGGGAGGCTAAGTTGGGAGGATCCCTGGAGGCTAAGAGTTTGAGATCATCCTGAGCAAGACTCTGTCTCTAGAAAAAGTGGAAAAAATTAACCGTGTGTAGTGGCACACGCGTATAGTCCCAGCTACTCGGAAGGCTGAGGCAATAGGATCACTAGAGCCTGGGATTTCAAGGTTGCAGTGAGCTATGACAATGCCACTGACTCTGGCTCAGTCAACAAAGCAAGACTATCTAAAAAAAAACCCCAAAACCAGCCATGATGTGTTAATCATCTCCAAGTGAGCGGTTTGAATCTTTAGTAAATTAAGTACCGCAGTAAAAAGTGATCCATTGCGAGTTTCGCATGTTTTTCACTGCGTTTAGTACAACACCGTAACACAAAGGACACAAAGAGCCACTAGTAACGCGGGAGGTTTCTCGAGCAGCAGAGAAGTCGGATTCCTTGATATATAACACAGATAGAAGTCTGCGACTAGTCACTTGCCATTTCAAATAATTCATCTTATAAACAGATGACATGACTTTACAGTACCAATTAATAGAGTACAGGATTGTAAATGTATCTTTGCTTCCTTATGATTTTCTTAACATTTTCTTTTCTCTAGCTTTATGGTAAAAATTCAGTTGACTCTTGAACATCAGAGGTTAGAACTGCCTGATCCACTTATACACATATGGCAGATTTGTTTCAACCAAATTCACATTGAAAATACAGTATTTGCTAAATCCTCGTGTATGGAAGGCCAATCTTTCATAGGCACCTGGGTTCTGCAGGGCCGACTACAGGACTGGCCTATGTACAGATTTTTGGCATATACGAGAGTCCTGAAACCAATCCCAGGAGTACACTGAAGGACAACCGTGTATAATACATGAACGTCCAGGACAGGAGTTAGTCAACTGGCTTTCGCCGTCAGTGAGGGTTCTGGTGAACAGCAGGCTATTAGTAGTTAAGTTTTCAAGAAGTCAAAAAGTTATATGTGAATTTTTTATTATATGGGGGACTGGTACTCTAATCCCTCATTGTTCAAGGGTCTGACAACTTTCCTACCACATAGAATTAAAATAGTCTCATTCTGACTTGTTTTCATTAAAATGGTAAAAAGAATCAAGTTGTAGATTCTCAAAGTTTACCTGTATATATGTCTTTAAAACTTCAATAGAAACTTCTTCCTTCATGGGAAAAAAGACATAATTATAAATATAACTACTTATATGAGCAAGCAATAGAATTTCTAATAAAATTCTGCTATTAAATGATTTAATAAGTCTAATATTTACCTTTGATCAGTAACTATACACCAGGCTAAGTGCTTAGCAAAGTTCACCTATTGCCTGATTTAACCGTAACTCTTGGTAGGTAATTACTATTGTTATTCACATTTCACAGAGGAAGAGACTAAGAACCAAAGAATCATAGCTAGAAGTTGCTCCTAGTCCAAAGCTCAGATTCCAGTTGCTTTATCATTTACCTTCCATATGCAGTCTGATCAAAATGCTAACAAAAAAAGAAAACAAAGATTTAAAAGATATAGAATTTTATCTGATTCAGTTAGCTCAGATGGCTAATTTAAAGTTGGGTACTGATGAGAATAAAGTTATGAATTTATTAAAAACCAGGTAACCAATATCATCCTGTGGTTACAGACTAAAACCCTAAGGGTCACCACTGAGTGCCCATAGGACGATAGGAAAGACTTCCACACACTTTCTCCCATGTCTAGAAAGCAAGCATAAAAAAGCAGTGTTTTCCTGATGATAGCATTAGCCTTTTGGAGAACGGTAAATTGTTTATTTTTATTTACTTTGGTCTGTAGTCCCAGAGTGCGGAAAAACAAAACGAGATGAGCCATAAAGCGAAGGAGGTGTCCAGGTGGACTGTTTCTGCTTTTGGAAAGCCATTTGTTAAACTCATCCATCAAACCTGTGAACCACCAAAGTAAAGACTCAACAATAGGAATAAAAGCAACAGAAGAGAAATAAATGTTACGAAGAATGCTACTCCATTTCCCACAGTGCTGTAAAGTCATCGTCTCACTGAGAACAGCGACCTTGTAACTCTCTACAGTGTTCACTCTCTTAAACACAATCTGGGTTAAATTCAGACTTTTTTTTTTTGGGACAGAGTCTCACTTTGTCGCCCTCGGTAGAGTGCCGTAGCATCACAGCTCACAGCAACCTCCAACTCTTGGGCTTAAGCGATTCTCTTGCCTCAGCTTCCTGAGTAGCTGGAATTATAAGCACCCACCACAATACCTGGTTATTTTTTTGTAGCAGTTGTCATTGTTGCTTAGTTGGCCCGGGCTGGGTTTGAAACTGCCAACCTTGGTGCATGTGGCTGGTGTTGTAACCCCTGTGCTACAGGCGCCAAGCCAAATTCAAACTTTTTTTTGAGACAGAGCCTCAAGCTGTCACCCTGGGTAGAGTGCCATGGCATGACAGGTCATAGCAACCCCCAATTCCTGGGCTCAAGCGAGTCTCTTGACTCTGCCTCCCAAGTAGCTGGGACTACAGGCGCCCGCCACAACACCCGGCCATTTTTTGGTTGCACCCGTCATTGTTGTTTGGCGGACCCGATCTGGATTCAAACCTGCCAGCTCAGGTGTATATGGCTGGCGCCTTAGCCCGATGAGCCACAGGCACCAAGCTTAAATTCAAACTTTTTAAAAGCAATTAATAATTGCATTTCAACAGGTAGATATTTTCAAGATCAAAAGATTTAGTGAATCACATGCACTCTTTTGATAACTTTTACCATAAGAAAATGAAGAACTCACACAAAGCAAAATTAAATTTTATCTTACCATCAATGTCTCCCAGGATAAGGAACTTTTGAACTATATGATAATGTTCTTGATTCTCTTCCAGAACTCTCTGAAAAAAATTTTTCCATTTTCCATAAATCTTCTACTGGTCATTCTAGAGCATGTAACCATTGGTAAACTAAAAAATATTAAACTTTTGAAGGAACATACAGTATAAAGTTGAAAACGGAGAGCCTTACGAAGATCAAAACAAAATAAGAGAAGGATACCGACTTTGGAATATATTCAAGGCTTACAAATCTAGGACTGAACAATATCTTTGAAAACACAGAACTGCAGCCAGGCACAGTGACTCACACCTGTAATCCCAGCACTCTGGGAGGTTGAGGTGGATGAACTGCTTAAGCTCACAAGTTCGAGACCAGCCTGAGCAAGAGCAAGACCCCAACCCTGTCTCTACTAAAAATATAGAAAAAAAACTGAGGTAAGAGGGGTGGCATCTATGGCTCAGTCAGAGGGCACTGGCCCCATATACCGAGGGTGGCGGTTTCAAACCAGGCCCTGACCAAACAAAAAATAGCTGGGCATTGTAGCAGGTGCCTGTAGTCCCAGCTACTTGGGAAGCTGAGGCAAGAGAATCACCTAAGCCCAAGAGCTGGAGGTTGCTGTGAGCTATGATGCCACGGCACTCTACCAAGGGTGACAGAGTGAGACTCTGCCTCTAAAATAAATAAATACATAAATAAACAAACTGAGGCAAGAGGATTGCTTGAGCTAAGAATTTGAGGTTGCTGTGAGCTATAATGACACCACAGTACTCTACCGAGGGCAAAAGCTTGAGACTCTGTCTCAAAAAAAGAAGGAAAAAAAAAAAAGAACGAAAATAGAGAACTATAACAATTTGATTTCTGTGTATGTTATTAAACTTTAATTCTTCTTATTTATTTATTTATTTTTAGAGACAAAGTCTTACTTTGTCACACACAGCAACCTCAAACTCTCAGGCTTAAGCGATTTTCTTGTCTCAACCTCCAGAGTAGCTGGGACTTCAGGCACCCGCCACAATGCCCGGCTAATTTTGTTGTTAGTTGTTGTTTAGCAAGCCCCAGACGGGTTTGAATCCTCCTGCCTCAGTGTATATGGCCAGAGCCCTAACCACTGAGCCATAGGTGTCGAGCCTAAACTTTTATTCTTATACTTTATTCCTATTTATCTTGGCACTCTATGATGGACTAAAAAGGAAGGGCCTATGTGACTTAAGAAAAATAAACATATCTTTCAAAATGAGGAGCAGTACTTGAAAACATTCTTGGGGTATTCTCTTCTGCAAATGGCACCAAAATAACAAAATAGTGACCCAGGTACAGAGTAGAAAAAAACATTTTTGAGCAACCTACAGCTTGATTTTTTTTATTCAAATAGAGATTTTTTTTTTTGGTTATCAAATATATTTTAATTTTTACTTAGTCATCCAAATTTCCTTTTACTATATATTGTTTTTATATCAATACTATGTATTGTTTTTACCTTTGGTCTATCTAGAATTTAATTGCATCACATGTGGTAGAATCTACCTTTTTCCCCCTCCAGATGGAAAGCCAATTATGCCAGCTCCAATTATTTAAACAAACCACCTCTTCCTTAAGAAAGTAGAGGTCACCTCTGTTATCTGGTAAGTTCTTACACAGAGAGTGTCCAAAAAATGTATACACATTGTAAGAAAGGAAAAAAACTCCATCAAAATTCAATACTCATATAAACCGTTAACAAAGATAAATTCAAGTCACATTTGAACACCTCTTTCCCAAATGTTCTTGCCATTGTCACTTATTCTTCTACTTGGAAATCTTCTGTCCAGAAATAATTTCCAAAAGCATTAGTTTTCTGCATTAATTTGGAAGGAGTGACATTTTCATTAATTCCACTCATTCAGGAACACGATTCATGTCTTGTTTTATGTCTCTCAATAAGATTCTACAGTTTTTTAAATTAAGGTGCTGAAACCCTAAGTTTTTATTCCTAGATCTCTTTAGTTTTGGTCATTCATTTAGGTACAGATTTGGGAGTGGCAGGGCCATATCCTTTTCTGTGACACAAGGGCAGAAAAACTGTGATTTTTTTTTTTTTTGGGCTTTGTCTTGTATTTAGCTACTTTAACAAATTCTCTTATTAATTCTAGTAACTTACTGAGCTTTAAATTCCTAGAGTTATGCTTTATCATATGTAAATGTTCTCCCTTTTCTAGTATTTATATCTATTCCTTGATTTGCTTGTTCTAGTTCATTAGCTAAAATTCCCAATATAATACTCTAGTAATAAACACTTTATAGAAAAAGCACTGATTTCCCTACTATACAAAGTGCTCCTATAATAATAAGGAAAAACTAAAACCCAACAGAAAAATAGCTTAAAGATATGAACAAAAAATTCACAAATGGTCAATAAACATAAAGAAACACACTCACCCATATGAACAGACAAGAAAATGTGAGCAGAAGAGTGAGCTCCTATTTCCCATCTATTCCAGAAGATTGGTTAAAAAAAAGCGTGACATCTGTGACTGGTGAGAATACGTTTGTTTTTTTTTAGAGACAGGGTCTCACTTTGTCGCCCTTGGTAGAGTGCTGTGGTATCACAGCTCACAGCAACCTCCAGCTCTTGGACTTAGGCGATTCTCTTGTCTCAGCCTCCGGAGTAGCTGGAACTACAGGTGCCCATCACGTCCGGCTATTTTTTGTTGCAGTTTGATCGGGACTGGGTTTGAACCCACCACCCTTGGTATATGGGGCCGGTGCCCTACCCACTGAGCCACAGGCACTGCCCAGAGAATACATAATTTAATAAGTTACTTGTGGTAGCCATGACTTAATTGCTACAACCAGGTAATTATTTTTTCCATTTCAAAATGTTTCTTTAATTTTTATTGTATATAGTTTTAAAGGTGTACACATGATGTTTTCAGATAACTTAGCAACACTGTAGACACAG
Source organism: Perodicticus potto (assembly GCA_963574655.1). Lineage (NCBI taxonomy): Eukaryota > Metazoa > Chordata > Mammalia > Primates > Lorisidae > Perodicticus > Perodicticus potto. The sequence goes on from CAUYRH010045323.1 coordinate 18,847, forward strand.
GTGCACAGGTTTAAAGCATGTACTTCTACTCTTTAACTCAGCAACCCTGTGCTCTGGAAGTTTATCCTAACGAAACAGAAGAATGAGCACACAAGTGCACACAGACACACACACGTAAACATAAGCTTGTTACCACTAGAAATACCCTAAAGTATCACCCAAAGAGAAATGATTTAAAAAAATTATACATTATGTATTTATTAAAAAGTATATGTTAGGTTAAGCTAAAATTATCAACTAATTTGGAGAGGTAATCATTAAAAGAAAAAAAGTTATGGAATATTGTATGTAGTACATACAAATGTGAAAAACAACAAAAACCAAAATTATATGTTGGTTTTTTTTTTTTTGTTTGTTTGTTTTTGCAGTTTGGCTGAGGCCAGGTTTGAACCCGCCACCCTCAGTATATTGGGCCGGCACCTTACCGGCTGAGCCACAGGCACTGCCCAAAATTGTATTTTGGAATACCTACCTTATTTAGATATTTGTAAGATCCCGGAGAAAGGTATAGAAGGATACAAATCAGTTAGTTCACTATCATTTCAGGTGAACAAGAATAACCATAAAGGGATTGGGAGGAAGTTATTATAAAGGTCTTATTCATATACTCTTAGATTATTTTATTGTTTAAGTACATAAAATAATGTTAGTTATTTAAAATTTGTAAAAGAATGATTTTAAAAACTAATTGGATTATTTTGGGATTTAGGAAAAGAAATTCTCACTAATTTTCCAGTATATACTTTAAATTTTCAAAAGGAAAGATAAATGTAGCTTACAGGCACATATTTAGATGAAATCAATCCTAAACCAAAGAAAACAGAAATGATATGTCATTTACATAATTAAGCTTCTTCCTTTCAAAGAATGTTTCTTACTTGGATGAGAAAAAGAAGAGAGAAAAGAACCAAATTCACCTATTTTTCCCCTTTCAGCCACAATTCACGAGAGCATAACTTTGCTTCCCACCCCAGATATATAATATGTTCATATTAACATTTACCTTTTTATCAGTAGCTTGAAGTTCTTCAAAAACTTTTTCTAAGGACCAACTTCAAAAGAAAGAACAGGAAAAGAGTATTAATATGCGAAAAGGTCGGAAAATAAAACATCAAAAGGAGCACACTTCAAGTCACCAAGGCTAAAAACAAAAAACTCACTTTGATTCCAAGTATTCTCGAGGAAGTTCTTCCGTCTCATCCAGAGTCAGGACGGACGTCTGGACCTCCTGCTCCACCAGACTGTCCACCATCACCCGGAAGTAGGCCCAGGCTGTGTCTTCCCAGGTGTCGCAGACAGGAAGAAGCTTTTTCCACATTCCAATACAGAAACACGCAGACAATGCCAGTAACAAAGAAAGGAGAAGCAATTACATCCGTCAATGTGGGCTATAAAGTCATTTCATGGTATAAAATATCGTGGATTTAATAAAAATGAGATCAAATAACCTTCTTTCCTCTAAACTACACCTTCTAAGTTGTGTGAACTACTAAGATTCTTTTTCCATACCAACTTCATAATAATGACAATTTTCTATGCTGATATAAGAAGGTATTTCAACTGATCATTACAGCCTCCCTCAAAACAGTTATAAAATGTAGGGAGTAGTGGTGAATGGTGATAACAGCCTTTAAAATAAGACAACTATTTTGTCCATTTGAAATTGCACATGGACTTTATGGACACCCTATATAAGACAAGACAAGCAGTCACAGCTCAATGGCGCATTTCTGGATACAATTATGAGCATTACCTGTCATCGATAAATGTATGTTGCAATTAAATTTACAATTCTTAATTATAAACCGAAGTCTGATTTCGTTCATTAAAATACATATGTATGGAGTACATGAAATTAAGCAGTACAGGTTACTATTCTGTTTCATGATTATCTCCATCATTGCTACTCTAGCTTAAATTTATATGTTTTGTTACATGCAATTATTAGACTATTTTCTTTATTTTAAATTAAGTACCCATTTTTATCTAAGCTCATTTTTTTGCTTTTTTCTTAGCCAAGTATATTTCTCAGGCAAGAGTATTTTTTTTTTTTTTTGAGACAGAGCCTCAAGCTGTCACCCTGGATAGAGTGCCGTGGCATCACAGCCCACAGCAACCTCCAACTCCTGGGCTCAAGCGAGTCTCCTGCCTCTGCCTCCCAAGTAGCTGGGACTACAGGCGCCCGCCACAACGCCTGGCCATTTTTTGGTTGCAGCCGTCATTGTTGTTTGGCCGGCCCGGGCTGGATTCGAACCCGCCAGCTCAGGTGTACGTGGCTGGCGCCTTAGCCCGTTGAGCCACAGGCGCCGAGCCAAGCAAGAATATTTTATGTATCTAATTTTTATCCCACAGGAAAAAGGTGAATATTAAGATAGATCACATACCTGCTTGAGATTTCCACTTAAAGCTGCATAAATTGCTCTCTCGTATCTATTAAAAAGTTCCTAAAATACAATCAAGATAACAAACTTGAAATATTTTTTTCTTAGTATGTCAATTTTCCTCATAATCTGGAATTTTGTAATCTCTTTTATTCACATCTATTTCTAAACATTTGTGAAAGATCCAGTGGGGTAATAAGAGGAAAGGACTTCAGTTTGATGAAATAATCAATGCTAAAATCTTTAGGAAAAAGACACTTCAATTTCAAATACAGGGTGAAAACAGATCAACTCTAATGAATATATTGATTATTTATAATAAAATTTTATTACAGATAGAACCTACAGGGGTGTTTTCCCCTAGTAAGTTTTAAAATACCTAACATTCTCTGATAACTGACCTAGTATAGCATCAAGTTTGCATCTCATTCCTATGATTAGAATTAATTATGTTCATCGAATGACTCCATTCTACTCCTAGGATTCCATCAACGGCATTTCCAGTATTCTTGTCATCCAAACAAGAGACTGAGACATAAGGAGCCCTCTCTGTTCTGCTGCAACCTCAGGCCCTTCCCAGTCCTGTCTCCCCCCACCCTGCTCTAGTCCCCGGGCCCATCAGTCATCCCCAGAAAGGTCCTTAGTACTCAGCATCTGATTATGTCCTCAGTCCATTCAGTTCAGAGTGTACCGGCCATGGCCACGGCCATGGCCACACGCCCTCAAGACTCTTCAACCCTCTGGACACCCAACTCCACAAACATACTTCAGGGCCTTTTCAGGGTAGAGTGCCATATGTATTTCAGTATTTACGTATTCCTTTTTTTTTTTTTTTTATTTACGTATTTCTTAACTGTCTGACAGATATAAAATTGTGCTATCATTTTTACTAACTTTTTATCTTTTTATGTGTCACTGATGAAGTTTTCTTTGGAGATAGGCTTCACTGTCATTCAGGCTGGAGTGCAGGGGTGTGATCATAGCTCACTACGGCCTCGACCTCCTAGGCTCAAGGAAACCTTCTGCCTCTCAGCCTTCCAAATACCTGGCACTATGGCTGTGCGCTACCCGGCCTAGCCAATTTTTAAGATTTTTTGTAGAGACAGGTTCTTGCCATGTTGTCCAGCCTGGTCTGGAACTCCTGGGCTCAAGTCATCCTCTTGCCTTAGCCCCTTAAAATGCTAAGATAATAGGTGTGAGCCACTGCACCTGACCTTGATGAAGTTTCTGGGTATTGTTTTCTAAACTCCACTTTCCCATAAGTCTCATGAGTGTTTTCCATTACAGAACATATTGTAATCATTTTTAGGAATGTGCATGTCACGTCAGAAGTAACTGTATTTCCTTTTTATGAGCATTCTACTCCAACTTGGTAGACTTACCTTGAGTTTCTCAACCTATGTACCCTACCTAGAATCCCTTCCTCTTATTTCCAACAACCCAAATCCTGCTAATTTTAAAAAGTTCAATTCAGTTGTCTCCCCGGGGAAGCCAGCTTTAAGTGTTAGCCTGATGCTTTTTCCCTAGACTCACTTGGCACTGCCTTTACAAATATGTTTACATCAACGTTTAATTCTACTGAGAAACTGGATAACTATGGTAAGAAGGTAAACCTGTTTTCTCAATTTCACTGCAAGTTCCTTGGAAACCGGAACTTGAGTGTTATTTGACTCTGAATGTTGTGTAGCCCCTCGGCAGGTCTTCAATTACTTCAACTGGAATAAAAATCAGTATTAGTGAATAATTATGTATCTTACATCTTCTGCCATTCTCCAACAACTTATTTTCCAAATGCGTCTATATGGATTCCCTTCCACAGGCTCTAATTCTGTTCCTATAAAATGTAAAAGAGAGAAAATTTACAGTTTAAAATAAATTATTTCAATTATTTCTAAAAAGATCTATAGTACACAAAGACTGGAATTTAGAGCTAAGTGCCTGTCAACGGCCAGATTAGAATCTACGATGTACCTCCGTTAATATTGGGGTCATGGTACAACTTCCAGCCCTCCAGCGTTGCAGCTCTCCAGGCTTGACCACAGCGTTTACAGAGCCGCTGTGCCTTGGGAACAAGGATGAGAGTTAGTCAAATGACCAGCATAGTGCTGAAAAGTTCTTGTGCCTTCTGGTGAAGTATAACTAATATCTGACAAAACTGGACAATGTATGGGACCACTGTTACAAAGGATGACGGAAGCTATGTATACTGGCCTTCCACTTCACCAACACGAGTGTGCCTTTCTGTGTTCTCCATCTTTGTCCCTAATAATCCCTTTTCTCTTTGATTTTAGGTTTAACAATAGGTTCCCACAGTTCCCACCGACATTTAATTCTGCTAGAAATGAATGGGGTTAAAAGAGGCTGATACACAAAAGTATCACAAAAACACTGACTCTATAATGATAAGGGTGCTATTACTTATTTAGAATTTAGTATTCTTTGTGTTCAATATAAACAGTAAGATGTGCTTGATGTATCTGTAAGGTAGATGCTTGTTTGTTGTTCCATCACCCCTGTAGGAAACTATCTCTTCCTCATTCTTATTTTATATGGTTCAGATAAGCCTGATCCCACGGCACAACACCAGTGTTAGATATGTGATCTAACAAGATTCATCACCGAGACTCTTGCCAGAGATAATGAGACAAAGAATACATCCCTTTTGCTGGGACTGCTGGCTGGCAGGAGAATGTAAGCCTGGAGCTTCTGTTGGCCATCTCTGTGACGACATGGGGTGGCTTCCTGGGACTGAAGCTACAGAAAAGCAGGCAGAGCTACGAGCCTTAGAAAGAGACGGTGCCCCCGTGACATCTTCAGAGTCTGTGGACCTTGTTTAAAGCTAGACACAGCCCTCTTCACATCCTAGCTCCACCGCCCAATCAACTCTTTCCTTGTAAGTACATCTTGACTTAAGTTAGGTTTCTGTCCCTGAACCTAGACAGCCTGATTAATACAACTAGTTAAAGAATGTAATATCCCAAAGTTATGACCTTTAAAGCTTATGACAGCTTAGGAGCAATGACCATGGAAAAATGTTTTCATGTGCTATCAAAAAAAGGTAAAAACTGAATATAAAATCTTGAAAACATGCTGAATGAAATAAGCCAGATATAGGAGCACAAATATTGTTTAATTCCACTTAAACGCAATATGTAGTATAATTTCACCTATATGTCATGGAGACAGTAAGTACATTAGAAGTCACCAGGGGCGGGGATGAGAAGTTAGTTCACACTGGTAACAGAGTCTTTGTTTACGATGATGAGCAAGTTTTGGAAACTGATGGAGATGGTTTCTCAAAAAATATTTTTTTTTCTTGTTTTTTTTTTTTTGGGACAGAGCCTCAAGCTGTTACCCTGGATAGAGTGCTGTGGCATCACAGCTCACAGCAACCTCCAATTCCTGGGCTCAAATGAGTCTCCTGCTTCTGCCTCCCAAGTAGCTGGGACTACAGGCGCCCGCCACAATGCCCAACCATTTTTCTTTTGGTTGCAGCCGTTGTTGTTTGGCGGGCCTGGGCCGGATTTGAACCCATTTATGTGGCTGGCGCCTTAGCCCGTTGAGCTACAGGTGCCGAGCTGGTTTCTCAATAATATTAATGTAATTGATGCCACCAATTGATGACTGGCTATTTTTTGTTGCAGTTTGGCTGAGGCCGGGTTTGAACCCACCACCTTTGGTATATGGGGCGGGCGCCCTACTCACTGAGCCACAGGTGCCGTCCGACTTTTGTTTTTTAATGTCAGATTAATGTAAGGATACAAACAATTAGGTAACACTGTTTGCATTTGTTAGATAAAGTCCAAGTTGGCGGTGAGCCCTTCATCCAGGAGGTGTGCGGTGTACCCTACCCAATTCCCATCAGTGGGCGAGATGCCCACCAGGTGAGAGCACACCAATCCTCACTCTCCTCCTCCCACTTGGATTTGTGTTTTTCTCATATGTGGGTGTGTATTATCTTCTTAATAAAAAATAAGAATGAGGCTTCATAACTCAAGACTGACTGCTATAAGAAATTATTTAATATACGCTGATGATGGTAAACGCTGAAGAACAACGCCTTGAAGAACACTGCCTTGTGCCATAACACAGGTGCAACATTAACACCTAAAGACTGAAACGCTCACGCACCAGACAGCCTCGTCTAAAAGACCAACAAAGCCATCCAGTAAACTAATCGGATACTTAACATTCTATATGCAAGATCTTAACTATCTTACACATCTTGGTTTTTTAGAGACAAGGTCTCACTTTATCGCCCAGGCTGGGATGCAGTGGTGCAATCACAGCTCACAGAAGCCTCCAACTCCTGGGCTCAAACAATTATCCTGTATCAGTCTCCCAAGTAGCCAGGACCACAGGTATGCATGCTGGTAGAGACAGGGTCTTGCTATGTTGCCCAGGCTGATCTCAAACTCCTGATCTCAAAATGCTGAGATTACAAGTATCACGGACCACCACGTGTACCTTCACACACATATGAAAGAGGTAAAGTTAAAAGGAAGAAGTTTGAGGGCTATGGTAGCCTTTACATACCTAAATAGTGTCACTTAAAATTAGCATTAGTTTTACTCTGTACTCTTGAAAATTACAATTAGAAAGAGTGAGGATACGCCTAAAGCACGAGCGCAGTACAGGAAGGCAACGTTTAACTTCTTACAAGAATTTTTCTGGCTCGGCACCTGTGGCTCAAGCAGCTAAGGCGCCAGCCACGTACACTTGAGCTGGCGGGTTTGAATCCAGCCCGGGCCCGCCAAACAACAATGACGGCTGCAACCAAAAAATGGCCGGGCGTTGTGGCGGGCGCCTGTAGTCCCAGCTACTTGGGAGGGTGAGGCAGGAGACTCGCTTAAGCCCAGGAATTGGAGGTTGCTGTGAGCTGTGATGCCACAGCACTCTATCCAGGGTGACAGCTTGAGGTTCTGTCTCAAAAAAAAAGAATTTTTCTAATAATTAAAATTGTACAAATTAGAGTACACTGCTTTCCAAACCAATGCACTGCTTATCACTGGAAATGTTCAGACAGGAAAGCAGATCCAGAAACACAGAGAATGAAATTACTGCCCTGGGGACGTGTCCTAGGGAGCCACAGAATCTTTCCCAACTCAGAGTCTGACTTTCGAAAGTGGATCAGTAGGGTATACGCGGTTACCTCATCTGTCATTCCAGCACGGATTAGGGTGAAAAGGTATTTGAGTAATCTAATTTCATCTTCTCTATCCAGATCATCAAGGGGCATCTTCTGTCTGATGGGAGCATCAGGGTCCTGTAAGAATAAAAAACAAAACCAAAAAGAATCATAAATCCTTTGTATTTTGTGCCTACATACATTTTAAACATCATTGAAACAATGATAAACCTGTCCTGATTTTATATACTGAAATAAATCCATTTACAATTCAGTTAAGTAACAAAGGGAATGAAAGTGCCAAAAGGTCACAAATGTCCAAATAGCCACACAATTGTTTGCTTCCCCCTTAAAACAGACCCCAGTGACCCACACAAGGGCACGCTGAGGGCAGGCAACATGGAAAGACCGCAGCCTACGCCAGCCCAGGAAACATCGGAAGCTGAGCTTCCCCGACTGCAGCTGAACCACCAGCGTGAGTCCAAATGGGGCTGAAACTAGATGAAACACGAGCATGAGTGAAATGAAGAAATCTGCTCTGTGACCAGAGGGTGCTGAGCGAAGACAGCCTATTAAGATCAAGTTTGGGATTAACCAATTTATGCCAGAGGTTGAAATTTTGGAATTTGCGTTATGATTTTTGACAAGCCCCCAGCGCCCCAGAATGTGCAGCAGCTCTAACTCTGTGGCCCACATGATCACTGAGCCCTCCACAGGACGACTGTGTCAGAAATCAGACTGTGGGTGACCTTGACTAGCAGGATATAAATAACTCCACAGGAGCTGCAGTTCCAGTAACGGAGCATCAGGCATACACGCGTAACACCATACAAAACACACTAATGCTCAAAAAAATATTAAACAGATTTCTAATAAGTAAAATTCCCTAAAACAGTTACTCCTTTTCATGTGTTTTTAAACATTTAGGATAATACAGTGGACTCACATTAGCAGTAAAAATAATAGCTATATGAGTAACTTCGAATGGAAAACAATTTGTTTTTTGAGACAGAGTCTCACTCTGTCACCCTGGGTAGAGTGCTGCAGTGTCATAGCTCACAGCAACTTCAAAGTCTTGGGCTCAAGAGATCCTCTTGCCTCAGTTTTTCTATTTTTGTACAGATGGGGTCCTGCTTTGGCTCAGGCTGGTCTCAAACTCCAAACCTCAGGCAATCCTCCCACCTTGGCCTCCCAGAGTGCTGAGATTACAGGCGTGATTATTGCACCTATCTGGAAAACAATTTTAACATGACTTAAGAAAGAAAATAATTCTGGGCAGCGCCTCTGGCTCAAAAAAGGAGTAGGGCACAGGCCCCATATACCGGAGGCGGCAGGTTCAAACTAAGCCCCGGCCAAAAAACAAAAAAGAAAATAATTCTTACTTCACCGGTTACTGAGTATGTACTAATATGAATATTAGTTCAGGAAATGAAATGCACAATAAATCAATTGGCTACTTTCACAAATATTTTGCAAACACATCATTCAGTTTTGGAACATGGTCTCTCTCTCTGGCAAAAGGACATCACTATTTATTAGCCACTAAGACCAAATAATTTTCAGCTATTGCTTGCTCCAGGGCAATTTAGCTACAATCAATTTCATACTCTTCTAGAAGTTTCCAAACAATTTTCATCAAAAACCAGTTACCAAATGGAATCCTAAAATTTTTTCAATTGTTACTTACTTCTCCCACTAGTCACTACAAACATTTCACATGTCAAAAAGATTTCTGAAATAATTCGGCTCCAAATCCACTATTACTCCTACTATTCATATCCTAACTGAAAGGGCGGCACTTGACCGGCAGGTATCTTACAGACCACCAAGGCTTGTACAAAAGGTCTTTATTGGTGGGGGATGCTGCAGAGCAGTACTAAGGAGGAGAGAAAAGAGAGAGAAGAGAGAAAGGGGGGGGACAGAGTAGAGAGGAGAAAGAGAGAGAGTAAAAGACAAGCACACTTTACATAGGTTCGGTTAGGGGAGGTGACGGGATGGTAGAATAGCCAATAAGGAGTTACTGCTCTGGCGGCAATAGCCGTTGGCAGCAGGCCATAAGTTTGAAATTTTCAGCGGGTAACTGGGACAGAGAGATGAGGTAAGTTTTGCGACTGGGAGATAAGGAGACGTTGTAGGCAACTCCCTGTGCTGGGAAAGGAGGGGCTTTTCTGAGGCAATTACCTAACACTAACCATCTCTCTAATCTCTAGCAAATTCACAAAGTTTTATACCGCTCCCACATTTTCTATATAAAAGAGCTTCCATGGGTCACTACTTTATATAGTTTTAAACTTTGATGTAAGATCAAAATTAATTTGTGTGGTTTTTTTTTTTTGAGACAGGGTCTCACTCTGTTGCTGAGTTAAAGTGCCATGACCTCAGCCTCAAAGCAACCTCAAACTCCTGGGTTAAAGTGATCCTCCTGCCTCAGCCTCCTGAAATTAATTGTGAGGTTTTTTTTGCCTTTTTTTTTTTTTTTTAGAGACAAGAGTTTCACTTTGTCACCCTCGGTAGAGTGCCATGACGTCACAGCTCACAGTAACCTCCAGCTCTTGGGCTTAGGCAATTTTCTTGCCTCAGCCTCCCGAGTAGCTGGGACTACAGGCACCTGCCACAACGCCTGGCTATTTTTTTGTGGCCGGGGTCAGGTTCGAACCTGCCACCCTCAGTATATGGGGCCAGCGCCCTACTCACTGCCACAGGCACCATCCCAATTAATTGGTTTTTAATGCTGGCAAATTATGTACCTTCCATACCTTATTTTATTATTTACAATTCAAAGGTCATGGATATGTCCTTTTATTTTTTTTTTTTTATGGATGGATATGTCCTTTGAATACATTCCATCAGATTCCAACACAAGTTAGTTATTTCAGAGTTAAATGTTAGTGTGCACAAACCTTCAGGAATGTAAAACAAAGAAGATCGAGGAGAAGAAAAATTCTCAGCCTTAAAAAAAAATCACTTAGTGTTGAAGACAACTTTTCATTTCAAAGAACACTTACCAATTCAGTGACAAGAGGACGGACACTTCCTATATAAGAAGCTAGCTGCCGCTGTTTTAAGGTATGCAGAGTATTTTCCCTGAAAGGAAAAATAAATACCAAGTTTTTTAAAAGTGTAAATTTTAATAGGCCTATTAAAAAAATCAATTCAAATTAAGAAAGAGAGCCTATAAATCCAGAAAAAACATGTAAAAATCCTTAATAGGAGTGCATTTTGGGCGGGGGGGCACCTGTGGCTCAGAGAGTAGAGTGCCGGTCCCATATACCGAAGGTGGCAGGTTCAAACCCAGCCTCAGCCAAACTGCAAAACAGAGAAATAGCCGGGTATTGTGGCGGGCGCCTGTGGTCCCAGCTACTCAGGAGGCTGAGGCAAGAGAATCGCCTCTAAGCCCAGGAGCTGGAGGTTGCTGTGAGCTGTGTGACGCCACAGTACTCTATCGAGGGCGATAAAGTGAGACTCTGTCTCTACAAAAACAAACAAACAAACAAACAAAACAAAAAAAGGAGTGCATTTTAGTTCAGACTACTAATGATAAATACTTGTTATCTGCTTGTTGATAAATACTTGTTATCTGCTTTTGTGAGGTTATCTGTTCAGATCTTTGTCTCCCCCCCCCCCTTTTTTGAGACAGAGTCTCACTCTGTTGCCTTGGGGTTGAGTACTATGGCATCATCATAGCTCACAATAACATCAAAGTCCTAGGCTCAAGTGATCCTCCTGCCTCAGCCTCCCAAGTAGCTGGGACTACAGGCCCCCACCATGATGCCCAGCTCATTTTTCTATTTTTAGTAGAGATGGGGTCTCACTTTGCTCAGGCTGGTCTTGAACTCTTGAGCTCAAAGGACCCTCCCGCCTCAGCCTTCCAGATTGCTATGATTACAGGCTAAGCCACTGCACCCAGCTAAATCTTTGCCCTTTTTACTGAGTTATCTTTTTATTACTGAGTTACAGTTCTTTATGAACTATATGCCCTATGTTTCTTCCAGTCTGTTGCTTACGATTAAGAAAAAGCAGCAAGGTAATGTTTTTAAAACATAAATTATTCTTTTATTCTCAAGGTTTCTTCATCATAGTCAAAATAAAGTCCAAAATCCTTATCTGCCTATAAAGTCTTTCTGATCTGGCTCTCACTCCAATCTCATTTTCTTTTTTTTTTTTGAGACAGAGTGTCACTATGTCACCCTGGGTAGAGTGCCGTGGCGTCACACAGCTCACAGCAACCTCCAACTCCTGGGCTTAAGCGATTCTGTTGCCTTAGCCTCCTGAGTAGCTGGGACTACAGGTGCCCACCACAATGCATGGCTATTTTTTTCTTTTTTTTTTTTGGTTGCTGTTGTCACTGTTGTTTAGCAGGCCCGGGCTAGGCTCAAACCCACCAGCCTCGGTGTATGTGGCTGGCGCCCTGCTGAATGAGCTGCGGCACCGAGCCTCGAATCTCATTTTCTACCATTCTTTTCCTTGAAGTGTTCCCAGTGGCCTCTTTATGCAAATATATAAATACTTTACCTTCTCAGGGTCTTTATAGTTGATGTTCCTGCTCAGGACACTTACTGTCCAAATTTCTGCATGACTCACTTCCTTTATGTCTTAAAAGCTTCTTACTGCCTGCTACTTCCTCAGACAGGTCTTCTCTGACCACCCCTTCTATTTGAAGTAGGAGCCTTGTGTTCTCTCTCTCCCCCTAACTGATTTGTTTTTTTCCCCAAAGTTCTTAATACCTAACAGGATATACAGTAGTTCCTTGGTATCTGTGGGACATTGGTTCCAGGATACCACCTGGATATTAAAATCCTAGGGTGTCTAAATCCTTATATAAAATGTTGTAATAGTTGTATATAACTTATTCACATTTTCCTGCACATTTCATTTCCAGATTACCTATAATACCTAATACAATGTAAATGTTACACAAATAGTTGTTATACTATATTTTTATTTATATATGTGTGTGTGTATATATATATATATTTTTTTTTTTTTTTTTTATTTCTTGTGGTTTTGGCCAGGGCTGGGTTTGAACCCAGCACCTCCAGCATATGGGGCCGGTGCCCTACTTCACTGAGCCACAGGCGCCGCCAAAGGCAGAGCTTTTATCTGTTTTGCACATAGAGTGAACAAAGTAAAAACTAAATAAATATTTACTGAAAGACGAATGAACAAAATCAACATGAAGCGACTTCAAGAAGGAAGTGTAGTGACTTACCAATACACTGATTTTGCATAAAACTCAATGTTATCAGAAAATTCTCCAATCTCATCTTTGGCAATACTCTCTAACCAATCAACCACCAGCTACAAAAGGAAAAAAGGATTAATATTAACTATAAAATCTGCTAGTGTTTTATTTGTAGTGGAACGCATACCCTTAATTCAAATAGTTTCTAATATCAAAAATATCAAGTAACAATTTTCCAAGCACTATTTTTATTTTTAAGATATTAAAAAGTAAGTATTATGGCAAAAGAATAAAATTTTCTGTAGGAATAACAGAGTTCTAAATCAGCTATTCCTAGAAATACTAGGGCTGTCACTTAACATAGTAACTGCCAGAGGAGCCGTATTTCACTTATTCTTGTTTTGAGCCCAGGGGCTTGTGAAGCATATATAATTCACACAACTCTTGACCTATCTTAACCTAATAAACACCATGGCCCCCTCAATTTTTTTGCAGTGTGATAGTCAATGTGTTAAAAATCAAAAAACAGAGTTCCTAATTCATTTGAATTATTAAAAAAAGGTCAAAAGACCAAGTAGAAAAAGAATTAAGAAAAATATTTTAAATTAAAAACACTTTAGTACTTTGTATGCCATGACCTTTTCTCCACAGTTGATTAAAAAATATTTTAAAAAATCTAGCCATACCTGACTTTGCCGAACAAGTGAATCTCTCTGAAATAATGCTTCCACAACCATTTTTTCACTGGCATTAAAAGCCTATTATAAAAATTATTTAAAGGATGGAAAGAAAAGAAGATGCTGTGAGAATATTACTTCAACAGAAAGATAAAAGCCAATAAAAGCATATTAAATCACCCATACATAAACATTTTACCATATAGTAAATTATATATTCATCTTTGAAAAATATTTATTGTATAAATACATTTCAAACTGCCAGATCAATTTGCAGCTGCTTTTACCTGATATTTTAATTCTTTACACTTGGAATTTTAAAAGTCTACTTCCCCAGAGATGATGGTTCAGGGAAAAATAAACACCAATAAAATGAAACAAAATACTGTGATAAAGGACTCAGTGAGGTCATGATACATATATTTAAAAACTTGAAGATCTGTTCATCCTACACAGAAGTTGATAATAAAACCCAAAACCAAACTAGGACTTAAGACTTACTTTAAAAGGCAATTTAATATAAATAATAACAAGTAACACTAAGCAGTATATTGAAAGGCTAGTAAGTTGTGACCAGTTCAAGTGTGGGTTAAACTAGTAATGAATCCATTTTATTCATGAGTTAAAGAAGAAAAGCTACACGAACTTTTTGGTAGATGCCAAAATGTCATTTGATAGAAACAGAGGAATACTTCACTAATGCTAACAGATCTAACTGAAAACTGGAGCAAATAACTCCTGGTGGAGACCTGAGGAGTTTACCGGGGATCAGTCCGGGGAGCCTGTGGGGATACCAACCTCTGCAGATGCTCAGGGACCTTATGTAAAATGTCACAGTACACTCTAAATCATTTCTAGAGTACTTATCATACGCAACACGATATAAATTCTATGTAAATAGTTACACTATATTGTTTGGAGAATAATGACAAGAGAAGAAAGTCTGGGCTCGGTGCCTGTAGGACAGTGGTTACTGGGACTGTATCTATCTACCACAATGCCAGGCTCATTTTTCTATTTTTAGTAGAGATGGGATCTTGCTCTTTCTCAGGCTGGTCTTGAACTCCTGAGTTCAAGCAATTTTCTTGCCTTGGTCTCCCAAAGTGCCAGCCACATACACTGGGGCTGCGGGTTCAAACCCAGCCAGGGCCTGCTAAATAACAACAACTGCAACAAAAAATAGCCAGGCGTTGTGGCGGGCACCTGTAGTCCCACCTACTTGGGAGGCTGAGGCAGGAGAATCGCCTAAGCCCAGGAGTTGGAGGTTGCTGCGAGCTGTGACACCACAGCACTCTACTAAGGGTGACAGGATGAGACTCGTGTCTTAAAAAAAAAAAAAAAGAGAGAGGCTGCGGTGCCTGTGGTTCAGCGGGTAGGGCGCCGGCACCGTATACCAAGGGTGGTGGGTTCAAACCCAGCCCTGGCCAAACTGCAACAAAAAAATAGCCAGGTGTTGTGGCGGGTGCCTGTAGTCCCAGTTACTCAGGAGGCTGAGGCAAAAGAATCGCCTAAGCCCAAGAGCTGGAGGTTGCTGTGAGCTGTGATACCACGGCAATCTACCGAGGGCAACAAAGTGAGACTATGCCTCTTAAAAAAAAAAGAGAGAGAGAGAGAGAACATCTGTATATGCTCATCACCAACACAACCGTCCATTTCCTCCCCAATATTTTCTATGTGTTATTAAATTCATGGATGCAAAACCCACAGATACAAGGAGTGGACTATAATTAACTGTAAAGGGAGACACTTCCTTTAAAATCCAGAAGATGAAAAGAAAAAGAATCTCTGACATTATTCAACTTTACTTTGAAAATTTTAGCTAATAAAACTAGAAAAAATTATAGCGTTAAGTATGTTAAAAGGCAAAGTCATCACTATTGTAAATAGAAGTGCCTTCCTAGAAAACCAAAGAAAATCAATGGCAAACTTTTTTGCGGGAGGAAGGGGACAAAGTCTCACTCTGTTGCCTTGGTTACAGTGCTGTGACATGGGCCTTGCTCACAGCAACCTCAAACTCCCGGGTTCAATCCATTGTCTTGCCTTAGCCTCCCAAGTAGCTGGGACTATATCTATCTACCACAATGCCAGGCTCATTTTTCTATTTTTAGTAGAGATGGGATCTTGCTCTTTCTCAGGCTGGTCTTGAACTCCTGAGTTCAAGCAATTTTCTTGCCTTGGTCTCCCAAAGTGCTGAGATTACAGACGTGAGCACCATGCCTAGCTGGGTATCTATTTTCTTTCTTTTCTTTTCTTTTTTTTTTTTTTTGTAGAGATAGAGTTTAACTTTATTGCCCTCGGTAGAGTGCCGTGGCGTCATACAACTCACAGCAACCTCCAACTCCTGGGCTTAGGTGATTCTCCTGCCTCAGCCTCCTGAGTAGCTGGGATTACAGGCACCCGCCACAACGCCCGGCTATTTTTCTGTTTTGCAGTTTTGGCCGAGGCCGGGTTTGAACCCGCCACCTTCGGTATGTGGGGCCGGCGCCCTACTCACTGTGCCACAGGCGCCGCCCCTAGCTGGATATCTATTAAGATTAATAAATGAGCTTAATAAACAGTCAAATATGAGACAGAATTGCTAGATGCGCATGTTACTTTGTAGGAATGAAGTATTTGCAGAATAAATTAAAAGATCGGAAAGATGTTAAAAAACATTTTAGGTGAAAAAACAGATTAAAAGACACGTATAGCTGAAATTATTTGTTATAAAAATACATTTATTTTCTCCTATAGTTGCTTCCAATAAGAATTACTTTGGGCAGATATACATCATGTGAAACAGGCGGGTTCAGTCTTTACTGATGACAGGCTTTCATGTTCACGTTAGTTTCTTTTCCTCAAAACCGTATCTAACATTTGACAGAGTAGCTAAGAGCTTTTTGTTTTATTTTTCGTTTTGACGAATTAGTGAGGAAATAGAATTTGAAGAGGAGACTCTTCTCAAAGAACTTAGCTGAGAGTCTAATTCTTGTTTTTCCCAACTACTGAAGCTAAGTGGGCATCCCAGAAACTTACCTTCTGAATAGGAGGACTCCAGGCCATCGCTAACGGTGTGTTCAGGCAGGGAGCACACTTTCTATAGCCTGCAGAACAGCGGTTCTCAACCTGGGGGTCGCAACCCCTTTGGGGGTCGAACGACCTTTCACAGGGGTCACCTAAGACCATCCTGCATATCAGGTATTTCTATTACGATCCATAACAGTGGCAAAATTACAGTTATGAAGTAGCAATGAAAATAATTTTATGGGGCGGCGCCTGTGGCTCAGTGAGTAGGGCGCCGGCCCCATATGCGGGAGGTGGCAGGTTCAAACCCAGCCCTGGCCAAAAAAAAAACATAATTTTATGGTTGGAGGTCACCAAACATGAGGAACTGTATTAAAGGGTCGTGGCATTAGGAAGGTTGAGAACCACTGCAGTGTAGAATTATAGGCTGTAGCATTACTCTGATTTTCTGTCTAATGATGTCAGAGAATGCTGGTAGTTTAAAATTTTTATTTTAGGATTTATATGTACTCTGAATTTTCAGGAACAAAAGGAGTAACAGCAGTGGGTATTTTCCAAACTGCCCCATATATGTACAGTTTAGTTTAACCACTGATTGCTTTGTTATTTTCTTACTGGGGCTCTTTTTTAGGTTAAAACAAAAAAATCCCTGGTTTAAAACCAGTAATGCCTTGTGAGTGCCCACAGGCCATAACAGGTTAGAAGAGGGACAGCGAGTGACCCAATGAGTGGGAAAGGGGCTGTGTTGCTTGGAGAGTGGTGTGTGAGCCACCATGCCCGGCCCATTGTTTCTAGAATTTCAAAGTAAAAAAATGATGGTACTTTCCAAAATTACTTCAGAACATGGTAATGATTCTTTTAACACAGACTCAAATCAAAACAGCATACCTGCTAAGCTACGACAGACTGTTGACTCCAAGGGTTTTGAGCAACCTCATAACAAATCTTTGACATGCTCTGTTGTTGTTTGCAGGAAGGACGAGTGTGTGTGTGTGTGTGTGTGTGTGTGCAGAGTGCCCATCAGTATCAGTGCAAAGTTAGGAAAACTACATTCCTGGTTCTATATTGAGGAGAATGATGTAAAAAGCAACATGAAATATTAGCCCTCATTTTGTTTTAAATTACAAACGCATGTTAATTGTTCTCAGAATTGGATTTTTTTTTCCCCTCAAAATTGAAACAATTTTTTCTTTTTGACTTAATGAAGTATTGTTGCCAGCCGAAGCCAGTCTGACAAGGTGAGAGAGATGTCGGGCTGACGAAAGGTGTGCAGCCTAATTTAAAGCCAAACCCTAAGCCCTTTTAAAGAACAATAAACCGTATTTTACACGCCAAAAAAAAAAAAAAATTACTTTTCAACTCAGAAACTAAAAAGTAATTAAAGCCCAAAAGGCATTTGGTCTTGGTAGTTTTATAGGCATACTTTTACCAAGCCTTCAAAGAACAGGGAATCCCCATGTTCTTCAGAGTAGAAAAAATAACAGAAGATCTCTAGAGAGCTGGCACAATTCTAGACACCAAAACTAGATGGAGAGGCCATAAAAAGGGAAATGTATTTGGGCAATTCCTGACTAAGACATCAGCCAATAAACAGTAGCGTATTTAGGAATATGACATGGCTCAGAGTCTACCTTATTTAAGGATAACTCAACACTAAGAAAACAATTATAAGCCATTACATCAATAAATTACAGCAGAAACCTACAGAAGCTAAAATAAATTTTAACTGCCTTCAATATCCATTCCAACTTTCAACAGTTTAGGGGGGAAACATTCCAATCTATAGGAAAACATCAAATGTAAAGATGAAACAAAAGCATTCTTCTCAGAAACAAGAAAAGAATGTTTACTATTAGTGACATAAACCAACAATGTATAGTGCTCCTACTCAATGTGATGAGGCAAGTAAAATCAGTAAGGTGGAAAAAATTAAGGAAGATTATTTGTAGATGATTACTGCCAACATAGAAAACACAATAAAATCAACTGAAAAACCTTTTAGAGCTAGTAAGAGAGTTCAAAAAGATGGCCACGTACAAGCTGTGCATGTAAATGTCTGTCAATAACTACTTTAAAAATGTAGTAGGAAGTTCGGTGCCTGTAGTTCAAGCAGCTAAGGCATCAGCCACATACACCAGAGCTGGTAAATTGAAATCCAGCCTGGGCCTGCCAAACAACAATAACTACAACCAAAAAATAGCGGGCACTGTGGTGGGCACCTGCAGTCCCAGCTACTTGGGAGGCTGAGACAAGAGAATCGCTTAAGCCAGGAGTTGGAGGATGCTGTGAGCTGTGATGACACAGCACTCTACCCAGGGAAACAGCTTGAGGCTTTGTCTCAAAAAAAAAAAATATATATATATATATATATAGTAGTAGGAAAGAGAATCTACATGATAGATTTTACAGAGAAGAGCATGAGATCTATTTAGAATATAAGAGATTTGAATAAATGGAGATCTATGCCATTATCATAATTGGGAAGATTAAATATGGTAAAAATATCATTTTTCCCCAAGGTTATGTATAAATTCAGTATTACTTCAATAGATACCAAATATTAAAACTTCTGAGTTAGGCTCAGTAGTATAGCACTGGCTTTCACATGAATGAATCAATCAATAAAACAGAAAATATCCACTTATAAATATGATTTGGTATATTTTACACGTAGCATTATAAATCAGTAAAGAAAGAATGGTCTATTTGACAAATGGTGTTGGAATAAATGTATATTCATTTGGAAAAAGTTAAATCTCTTGCTTACTTTATAGACAAACTCACTCAAGTTGAATTTAAGACTTGAATTAATTCAAGTCTTAAAATGAGACTGAAATTTAAGAGAAAACATTGGAGAATATTTTTAAAATAGACAGGAAAGACCTTCCTTAGCAAGACACATGATAATAAGTGCTACAGGAAATACGACAGATGTGACCAGATAAAAACAGGAAAGACCCATCAAACAAAGTTGAAAGATAAGTGACAGAAAGGAGAATATTTAACATGTGGAAGAGAATTAAAAAAAAAAAAAAATTACTAAGAAAGTGAGGAAAAGGTATGAATATAGACCTCACAAGAAATACAAACAGGTAAGAATAAAAAATTACTCCATAACACTAGTGATCAAGGGTACACAAATTAAAACAAGAGTAAACATTTTCATATACAATTAGTGAGAGTGTAAACTGGAACCGTCTATCAGGAAGGCAATATGACAATCTCCATGAACTCTGGCCCAACAATTTTATTTCCAGGAATATGGTAAAACCCTATATAAAATGACATTAAAAAAAAACAACCCTGGCTCAGAGCCCGTAGCACAGTGGTTACAGCACCAGCCACCTACACGAAAGTTAGTGAGTTCAACCAGGCCCAGGCCAATTAAACAACAATGACGACTGCAACAACAACAACAAAAAAATAGCCGGGTGTTGTGGCGGGCACCTGTAGTTCCAGCTACCTGGAGGCTGAAGCAAGAGAATCAGCTGAACCCAAGTGAGCTGTGATGCCATTGCACTCTACTGAGGGTGACACAGTGAAACTCTGTCTCAAATAAAAAAAAACTCCAAGAAATATTAATGAAATTAAAAAGAAATGTTCAGAATAGTATATAAGTGAAATCATATATACATTAAAAAGACAAACTGTGTATGTGTGTGTGTATCTGCCAAGATACATAGAAACCGCCCGGTAAAATACATACCAAATTGTTACACTGAATAGTCAGTGGAATACAAAATAACTTTTACTCTTAACTCTCCAATATAAATGAATATATGATTATTTTATGAGACTATCATTTATTTGTAAAAAGTTTTAGGCTCGGCGCCTGTAGCTCAAGCAGCTAAGGTGCCAGCCACACACAAACCAGGGCTCGTGGGTTTGAATCCAGCCCGGGCCTGTCAAACAACAATGACAACTACAACCAAAAAACAGCCGGGCATTGTAGTGGGTGCCTGTGGTCCCAGATACTTGGGAGGCTGAGGCAAGAGAACTGCTAAAGCCCAAGAGTTGGGGGTTGTTGTGAGCTGTGATGCCCCAGCACTCTACCCAGAGCGACAGCTTGAGGCTCTGAATAAAAAAAAAAAAAAAAATTTAAATGAAGAAACTCAAGATGGAGAGTTGGGTATAGTGTTAAAGTCCAGGCTTTAAAAAAAATGAAGATTGAGGGGTTGGAAATAATAAATCCTGTAGTAAAAAACATTTTCTTTACTTGTTAAGCTTTTATAAAGGAAAAAGTTAACTCAAAACTTACAGTAATTGCAAACATATTTTCATCTTCTAATGCAGACTGTATTCTGTCTCTGGGAATAACAACACAAAATGAAAAAGAGGCTTAGCATGAATGAGTAAAACTACCACTGAACATTTCAGAAGGAAAAGTTTTTTAACTTCTTTCAAACTTCCATATTACACAAAACCTACCTTTTAGTTCTTTTCTTAACTTATCCTGAGTATTACACTATTTTTAGCACTTTCTTAAATCTTAATACATGTCCAAACTTTAACTACAAAATTTATGACCCAATATCCACCTCCTCCATCATAATTCATTTCTAACACCTTAGTTGTTAGAAATCTAACTAAGGTGTAAGAAATGAAATGCACCAAAAATAGCAAAACCTATTTGTGAGCACATTTCCAATTCACTTGTCTACTGGTTTGTATGTGTTCTGTACACCTTTACCTATACAGAGAAGCCAGCAGCCTCCACGTGACCATCTCCTGTTGAAGAAGCCAGAGCATACTGGCTGTTTTTGAAAATTTTTGAAGTCCAGGTGTTGCTCTGCTCACTATTTTATTCAGTATATTCACCTGAATTAAAAAAACAGAAGTGTAACAATTTTGAGTCACTGAAAACTTTGTATTCTTCAAGTATACAGTACTAATGCAGTATTATATTTAATATGTGCCCATGCATATATGTTATAAATTCTTCCTCTTTATTCTGTCTTTTAAAATTGGATATATTATAACATGCCCAATAGAAATGGTCCTAATTTGGAGCAAAGTGTATTCATGTGTATATATATATTTATGTAAAAATCTAGCATACTCTAGATTTCAGATTCAACAGCAGCAGCCACAGGTTCTTTTTTCTGTGTGTGTACCAAAAAGACAAGTTAAATCAAACCCACACCTCACAAAGTCATAACAAGAGTCACCACAGTAGCAATGAAAATGCAAAGAGAGGCTGGGCGCAGTGGCTCACACCCCCTCTCTACTAAAAATAGAAAAACTGAGGCAGGAAAATCACTTGAGCCCAACAGCTGAAGGTTGCTGTGAGCTATGATGCCATAGCACTCTACACAGGGCAACAGATTGAAGCTGTCTCAAAATATTAAAAAAAAAAAAAAAAAAAAAAAAGGAAAAGAAAGTCTGATAAGAGATATCTTAAAATTATATTTGAAAAATTTACACCATGACACAAATCAAGAAAAAATTTTCTTAAGATTGGCACCAAAACTAAACCAAGCTTTACCAGAGTCCCCCATTGTCCCTCCTAGAATAGTGATTATAAATCTTTCTAGGACTGAGGCACATGTGAAAATCTAATGAAAGGTATGAATGTTCTCCCCCAAAACATGGAATTGTTTATCAGGAGGTTGAAAGACCAATGGTCATTAATAGCACCTCTTTATCTTATTCAGGGGAAATAAGAAGTAAGATTGTTCTCATTTACAACATGAAGATACAGCACAAGTGTCCCATCCACTAGAAAGTATTCACAAAGCTGGTTCGGTGCCCATACCTCAGTGAGCAGGGCACCGGCCAGATACACCAAGACTGGGGGGTTTAAGCCCAGCTAAAATAACAATGACAACTGCAACCAAAAACAGCCAGGCGTTGTGTCGGATGCCTGTACTCCCAGTTACTTGGGAGGCTGTGGCAAGAGAATCGTGTAAGCCCAAGAGCTTGAGGTTGTTGTGAGCTGTGACGCCATGACACTCTACCCAGGGCTGTCACAGAGACTCTGTCTCAAAAAAAAAAAAAAAAAGAAAGAAAGAAAGTATTCACAAAGTAATGGCAACAGTGTCTTTTTTTTTTTTTTATTGCCTTTTATTTATTTATTTAGAGACAGAGCCTCAAGCTGTCACTCTGGATAGAGAGCTGTGGCATCACAGCTCACAGCAACCTCCAATTCCTGGGCTCGAGCGGGTCTCCGGCCTCTGCCTCCCAAGTAACTGGGACTACAGGCACCTGCCACAACGCCTGGCCATTTTTTGGTTGCAGCCATCATTGTTGTTTGGCGGGCCCAGGCTGGATTCGAACCCGCCAGCTCAGGTGTACGTGGCTGGCGCTTTAGCCCGTTAAGCCACAGGCGTTGAACCACAGGCACCGAGCCGGCAACAGTGTCTTAAGACCAACATTTAATAAAAGTGTTAGCTCTACTTCTCATTCATTTATTAAATTCTGAATTGGAGTCCTGTCTCTAGTGATTCACTAAGTGATTGTGGCTTTTGTTAGCTAATGAAGCTACTACTTTTATAATGAACAATTTAAAAACCAGGTATTAAAAATATTAAATGGGGCAGCACCTGTGGCTCAAGGTGTAGGGTGCCAGCCCCATATGCTGGAGGTGGCGGGTTCAAACCCAGCCCTGGCCAAAAAAAAAAGAAAATATTAAATGCTACAAAAGTTGTCTATTCCTGTATCTTAATTATTCCTGAATGATAGTTTCTTGAAGTCATTTCTCCTTCTTAAACAGACTTTTTTTTTTTTTTTTTTTTTTTGCAGTTTTTGGCCGGGGCTGGGTTTGAACCCACCACCCTTGGCATATGGGGCCGGCGCCCTACTCCTCTGAGCCACAGGAGCCACCCTAAACAGACTTTTTTTTTGAGACAGAGCCTCAAGCTGTCACTCTGGATAGAGTGCTGTGGCATCACAGCTCACAGCGACCTCCAATTCCTGGGCTCAAGCAAGTCTCCTGCCTCTGCCTCCCAAGTAGCTGGGACTACAGGCGCCCACTACAGACTTTTTTTTTTTAAACTTTGTTTTTTAGAGAGTTTTAGGTTCACAGCAAAATGGAACAGGAAGCAGAGTGCCCACACCATCCCCACAAACCACAGCCCCCTTCACTGTCAACATCCCATACCAGAGCGGTCCATCTGTTACAACTACGCCCTCCCTGACCGTCATTATCACCCAAAGTCTGTGACTCAGACCAGGGCTCTGATGCACATTCCATGGTTTGGACCAATGTGTGACACGTGCCCACATCACAATACCATACACAGCAGTTTCACGGCCCTAAAAATCCTGTGTTCTGCCTGCTCATCCCTCCCTCCCCACTAACTCTTGGCCACCTCTCATCTTTTATCTCCATAGTTGGCCTTTTCCAGAACGTGATAAAGTGGAATCTAAGGTCTTGTCCATTTTTCTGCAGTCAGCGTCCTGCGGCTGAACTCGGCTTCTGTCCCTTGGCAATACGCACTCAAGGTCCCTCTGTCTCTTCATGGCTTCACAGCCCCTTTCTTTCCAGCACTAAGTAATGTCTCACTGTCTGGATGTACCAGTTTGTTTATTCACTCACCTACAAGATGATGGACATCTTGGTTGATTCCAAGTCTTTATGAAGTTTCACTATTTTTTTTGGAGACAGAGTCTCACTCTGTCACCCTCAGTGGAGTGCTGTGGTGTCACAGCTCACAGCAACCTCCAGCTCTTGGGCTTAGGCGATTCTCTTGCCTCAGCCTCCCGAGTAGCTGGGACTACAGGCGCCCACCACATCGCCGGACTATTTTGTGCTGTAGTTTGGCCAGGGTCAGGTTCGAACCCGCCACCCTCGGGGTTGGCGCCCTACCCACTGAGCCACAGGTGCCCCTCATTGTCTTGTTGTTCTAATTTGTAATTCCCTAATGACGACGAAGACGCAAAGCCCCTTTTCATGGGCTTATTTGGTGTCTGCATAGCCTCTTTGGTGAGGTGCCTAGTTTCACATCTTGACCATTTTTTAATTTACTTTCTTACTGCTATGAGTTTTATGTTTGGGATTTTCCTTTTATTTTTGTAGAGACAGAGTCTCACTTTATCGCCCTCGGTACAGTGCCATGGCGTCCCAGCTCACAGCAACCTCCAGTTCCTGGGCTTAGGCAATTCTCTTGCCTCAGTCTCCCAAGCAGCTGGGACTACAGGCGTCTGCCACAATGCCTGGCTATTTTTCGGTTGTTTGCAGTTCAGCGCAAGGCCAGGTTTGAACCCACCATCTTCGGTATATTGGGCGGTGCCTGTGGCTCAAAGAAGTAGGGCGCCATCCCCATATGCCGGCCAAAAACTGCAAAAAAAAAAAAGGTCTTTGGATTTTCCTCTTTTAAAGCAGCAGAATCCTTCCATCCCCCAAAGAAATCTTGTAGAGACTCTTAGTAGGTAAAATGCAGGGATGCTCTGCCTGCCTGGCTTCCCCTCCACTCCTGCCACTCTACCTCTAAAATATGTATGAAGTAGTATGGAAATTAGTCGGTTAATGCTGTTCAGAAAAACTAAAAGTACTGAAGTTTTGACCAATGATGGAGTGAAATTAGCTTACCTGACTAGCACAAATGTTTTCATATTCTTCCACAAGGTCAAAAATTGTAGTTGAAGAATGCTTCAAAAAAGACTGCAGGAAATCAGAAAACATACTCATGGACGCTAGAACACATTAAAAAGAAAAGCAATAAGAAAAGTCAAGCAATATACTTCCAGGTAATTCTGCTTGAAAATTTAAAAATGTAACTAACTGTTAAGTCTTTTATATGCACTGCTCTATTTTTTAAAAAAATTTAACTGGCAAAATACACATAGCATAAAATTTATCATCTTAGTCATTTAAAGTATAGTTTGCTCAATAGCAGTGGATATATTCACATTGCTTTGCTACCATCACCTCTTTTCATCTTGCAAAACTGAAATTCTGAACATTAATTCCTCATTCCCTGCTTTCCCTGACCCCTGGTAACCATCACTCTACTTTCTGTCTCTGAAGGTTCAAATACTCTAAATATCTCATGTGAGCAGAATGAAATAGTATCTTTCCTTTGTAACGGGCTTATTTCACGTAGTGCAACGTCCTCGAGGTGCATCTGTGTCACAGCACGTCAGAACGTCCTCCCTTTCTGGCTGAGAGTCCACTGTCTGTACACACCACAGTTTGTTTCCCCATACACTATCAGCAGACACTTGGCCTGCTTCTACCTGTGGCTACTATGAATATTTCTATGAGCATGGGGTATAAGCATCTCTTTGAGACGCTGGGCTTTCAATTCTTTTGGGGATGTACCCAGAGGTGGAACTGTTGGATCATATGACAATTCCACTTTTAGTTTTTTGAGGGACTGCCATACTGTTTTCCACAACAACTGCCCCATCTTATTTTAATTTTTAGCTATGTTGCTCAGGTGGATCTCAAATTCCTGGCCTCAAGTGGTTCTCCCCCTGCCTCAGCATCCCAAAGTGCTGCGATTACCATGCCTGGCTGATTGTATTGTTTTATATTTCCACCAGTAGCGACAAGGGTTTCAGTTTTTCTAAATCATTGTCAACACTTGTTATATTCTGCCTTTTTAAAAACAGCAGCCATCCTAATGGGTATAAATGGTTTCACTATAGTTCTGATTTATTTATATTTCCCTGATGATGAGTGATGTTGATATCTTTCCATGTGCTTATTGGCCACATGTATATCTTCTCTGAAGTGACTATTCAATTCCTTTGTCCATTTTTAATTAATTAATTATTATTATTTTTTGAGACAGTCTCATTTTGTCCCCTTGGTAGAGTGCCGTGGCATCACAGCCCACAGCAACCTCAAACTCTTGGGCTCAAGTGATTCTCTTGCCTCAGCCTCCCATGTAGCTGGGACTACAGGCACCGGCCATAACACTCGGCTATTTTTAGAGACAATTCTCGCTCTGGCTCAGGCTGGTCTTGAATTTCTGAGCTAAGTAATCTGTCTGCCTAAGCCTCCCTGAGTACTGGAATTACAGGTATGAGCCACTGTGCCTAGCATCCTTTGCCCATTTTTATTTTTATTTTTAGAGACAGAGTCTTACTTTGTCACCCTCTGTAGAGTGCTGTAGTGTCACAGCTCACAGCAACCTCCAGCTCTTGGGCTTAGGCGATTCTCTTGCCTCAGCCTCCCAAGTAGCTGGGACTACAGGCACCCGCCACAATGCCCGGATATTTTTTGTTGCAGTTTGGCTGGGGCTGGGCTTGAACCCGCGACCCTTGGTAGATGGGGCTGGCACCCTACTCACTAAGCCACAGGTGCCACCTGCTTTGCCCATTTTTAACTGGATTGACTTTTTTTTGTTCTTTTATATTTTTTGAGTTCTTTATATAGATTTTGGATATTAACCCCTAATCAGATAAAGGATTTCAAATATTTTCTCCCATTTTGTGGGTTGCCTTTTCACTCTGTTGAGTGTCTCCTTTGATGCACAGAAGTTAAAAATTTTGATGTAGTCCAATTTATGTATTTTTTCTTTTATTATCTATAAGTCTTTTAAGTCTCTACGAGCTCAAAGATTTACTAATTATGAGTCTTTTTTTGTGTCATCAACCATTTTTTAGGAAATGGAGTCATGTTTTAAAACATTTGATTATACTTTAAGCACACCGTAACAAAGCAGCTTATACAGCTGTAGTGAATTCTAAGTGGTGGCGTGTGCCGAGGCTCACGTATGTGATCCCAGCACTCTGGGAGGCCCTGGCTGGTGCGGTGGCTCATGCCTGGAATCCTACCACTCTGAGAGGTCCAGGCAGGTGGATAGCTTGAGCTCAGAAGTTCAAGACCAGCCTGAGCATAGCCAGACCCTGTCTCTACTAAAATAGAAAAACTGAGGCAAAAGGATCACTTCAGCCCCAGAGCTTGAGGTTGCTGTGAGCTATGATGCCACCATCACTCTACTCAAAGTGCCGGAGTGAGACTCTGTCTCAAAAAACGAATGAATACAGCTGTAAGTTGCTGTGGGCTGTGATGCCACGGCACTCTACCGAGGGCAACAAAGTAAGACTCTGTCTAAAAAAAAAAAATAAAATGAATGAATACACTAAATGATACATTCCATGGAGGAAAAAATAAATACACTTTACTACAACACTATATAATACTTGAGGTCTCTTAAAATGGAATTCTTATATTTTATAGATTAAGTAGAAAGCATTTTTGCTTCACTCAACATTTGAGTCCCTATTATTGCTAGTGTTAAGAGCAGGGCTCTGGAAATTAAATTGCTTAATTTTAAATCCTGGCCCTATCACCTCCTAGCCAGGTGATCTTAAGGAAGTTACTTAACCTTTTTGACCAGCAGTTTCCCTTCTTCTAAAATGAGAATAATTATTGAAACTATGTAATGAACCATAAAGATTACAAGTTGATGTCTGTACAGTGGAAAGCACATTACCCAGCTTACGTCAGCTTATGATGATGATAAAATAATGAAGAATCTATGTAATAATAATGTACAGGTACACAGACACTAAAAGCAAATGGATTTTTTCCAAAAGGGAATGGTAATAACCAACTTGAAGCTAGCAAGGTCACAATATTACCTGAGAAAACAGTACTGTCTTACTGTCTAGGCCAAAACAAAACACACCTATGTTAGATTAAAACCCGATCCCGTATCTAGGAAAAATAGAAAAGTCAGGTGGGTGCTGTAGAGCACCTCTAGTCCTAGCTACTGCAGAGGCTAAGGCGAGGAGGACCACCTGACCCCAGGAGTCTGAGGTGGCAGGGAGCTGTGATGATGCCACTGCACTCTAACTCGGGTGACAGGAAGATCCTGTCTCTAAAACAAAGACAATAAAACCAACTAAAACTATGCTGGGCATGGTGGCTCACATCTGCAATACCAGCACTTTGGGAGGCTGAGGCATGAGGATTGCTTGAGACCAGGAGTTCAAGACCAGCAACAAAAAATGTAGCAAAACCCTATCTCCACAAAATTTTTTAAAACATTATCTGCCTGGCTCGATGCCCATAGCATAGTGGTTACAGTGCCAGCCACATAACCACTGGAAGGTTCAAAGCCAGCCCAGGCCAGCTAAACAATGACAACCGCAACAAAAAATAGCCAGGCATTTTGGGGGACGCCTGTAATTCTAGCTACTTGGGAGGCTGAGGCAAGAGAATCGCTTAAGCCTGAGAGTTTGAGGTTGCTGTGAGCTGTGATGCCACAGCACTCTACCCAGGTGACAAAGTGAGACTCTGTCTCAAAAAAAAGAAAAAAAAAGAAAATTATCTGCCTGCGGTAAGATGCAAATTTGTAGTCTCAGGTACCAGAAAAGCTGAGGTACTGCTTGAGCCCAGGAGTTCAAGGCTGCAGTAAGCTATGATCATGCCACTGCACTCCAACCTGGGTGACTGAGTGAGAATCTGTCTCAAAAAAAAAAAAAATCAAATCAACACTGAACGTAAAGAAAAAGAGATAGGCTTTAAGCAGCACAAGTAAGAAAATAATAAAAACATAAGACTTACCACATGATCTAAAAAGTTGTTATTTACACTAAAAAAGTCAGTATGCTGCTCAGAAATAAAGTGAGGTCCTTAACCTTCTAGAGAAAATGTATCAAATAGCGTAGGCAGGCCCATAACTCATTAGCTTAATGAAAACAGGTCACAGATAGAAGACCCTGGGAAGACACTGGAGTATGGCCCTCTGCAAGCACGGAGAGGCTCAGGAAGAGCCAACCCACCTACATCTGCACCTCGGACGTGGGGACTCCAGAGTGGTGAGAAAATAGATTTCTGTTGTTTAAGCCACCTGCCCCTCTCACACACACAAAACAGGGAGGGAGGAAAAGACATTATAATGACATTCAGGAACAGGAAACAGTTTCTTTGATCTTCACAAAATGAAAAGCTACTTTGTCACAAAGCTCGAAGCCACTTTACCAGCTTCTCCAGGATCATCCTCACGTAACATAACAGCACTGAGAGTTACATCTTCTGTTACATTGTGGGGCTCTGCATTGGTGAAGGGCCCAGAGCGCTGTGACCAGAACGCAGTTGTCCAGCTACTGTCATCCAGGTTAGTCACCTTAGAAAGAAAGAAAAAGGAAGGAGGAAGAAAAGAAAGAGAGAAAGGAAGTGATGGAGTTATTGCCATTGAGTAAATAATACTGAATGAGGTTTAAAAAAATTGTTTATATGGGGTGGTGCCTATGGCTCTTCAGGTAAGGTGCTAGCCCCATATACCGAAGGTGATGGGTTCAAACCCGGCCTCGGCCGAACTGCAAAACAGAAAAATAGCTGGGTGTTGTGGTGGGTGCCTGTAGCTACTTGGGAGGCTGAGGCAAGAGAATCGCCTAAGCCCAGGAGATGGAGGTTGCTGTGAGCTGTGTGACGCCACGGCACTCTACCGCGGGCGAAAAAGTGAGACTCTATCTCTAAAAAAAAAAAAAAAAATATTGTTTATATGTATGTGTTTTTCATTTTTAAAAGATAGCCAGAGGGGTTGTGTGACATGAGATGCTGAAGGTTTTTAGGTTTTTAAATGTTTAATTACTCATTCTAATCCACATATATTAGAGTTATGATGACTTCAATTTTCATTAGGAGGCTTTTACACCAAACACTACGCTCTTATGAAAAAAAAAAAAAAAAAGAATTTTTCACTCCTATTTTTCTACATACCATGGACAGATTTCCCAAGAGTCCTGAAGATTGCGTAAGCCGGGGTGACCTCCCTCCTGTTCCAAGAAGGCAGGAAATATCTGGCTGCCTTAGCCAGCTTCGGTTTGGTGGGGTAACTACAAACAAGAGGTTAGTGAAAGAAATCAAGGTGTGTGAGCACTGATTATCAAAACAAAGTAAGCAAATGATAAAGAAGAAATTTTTGTATTTAATTATTTAAATTCTAAACAAATAAATAACTTAAATGTTAACATGATACAAAGATTTAATTTATTTTTCTAAATTTGACCTCTTGGTTCTACTTATCCTATCAGATAAAAATTTTACTATAAATACAGATGCTTCCATTACAACATAAATGAGCAGGTCAAGATACTTACGAGTCAATGGGTTCTTAGCACTCTAATTTTATAATGCATATCAAGGCAATATAGCATAGCAGGCATAAACTTGGGAGTAAATAGATCATTGAATCCTAGTTCCATTATTTACATCCTTATTGCCTATATCAACTAGCTTCTGTAATTTTGCTTCCAGTTTTGATAGTTAATAATAGCTATGTCATAGTTACTATATATTTATGTAAAGTACAGTGCCTTCCTCATGACAAGTTTTACAAATAATAACTGCACTAATTATGACTTACATCTAACTAGTGATATTGCAACCAAATACTACATTATGTATACAAAGGTAGCTGATATTATAATAATTTTTTTTTTTTAAAAGACAGAGTCTCATCATGTTGCCCTCAGTAGAGTGCCATGGTACATAGCTCACAGCAACCTCAAACTCTTGGGCTTAAGCGAATCTCTTGCCTCAGCCTCCCAAGTAGCTGGGACTACAGGCATCCGCCACAATGCCTGGCTATTTTTTGGTTGCAGTTGTCATTGTTGTTTAGCAAGCCCGGGCCAGGTTCACACCCACCAGCCTCAGTGTATGTGGCCGGCACCCTACTCACTGAGCTGCAGACATTGAACCTGCTATAATAATTATTAATTGTTTTAAAAGTAAAACATCTTACAAGGTTGTCGAAATGAGCTGGGAGTTCGAGGGATAACCTGGTTTCTTGGTGTGATATTACCAAAATTATCCTCTTGGAATGCCCGAACTGTAAGAAGAGTTAAGGAAAGTTTTCCAAGTAGAATAGAAATCATTAAAGTCGAAATCAACCATATTTTTACTATACAAATTATGTAAATATGTTTCAAGTACAAGGTATTTTATAGCTATCATTTGTCTATGCAAAGAGCAAATAATTCTATTGGCCATTTCATTTCCCAGGTATCAGTCTTAGATCACACTGAAATAGTTTTTAGTCAGATTTCCAATTAAGAAAGGAAAACATCTCAGCAGATACTAACCATAATATAGTATCAGTAAAATGGAATATCCTTATTTTCAGGGAAACATAATTTTTGTTTGTTTTTGAGACAAGAGTCTCACTTCGTCACCCTGGGTAGAATGCCATGGTGTTATAGCTCATGGCAACCTCAAACTCTTGGGCTTAAGCGATTCTCTTGCCTCAGCCTCTCACCACAGGCCACAACACCTGGCTTTTTTTTTTTTTGAGACAGAGACTCAAGCTGTTGCCCTGGGTAGAGTGCCATGGCATCACGGCTCATAGCAACCTCCAATTCCTGGGCTCAAGCGATTCTCCTGCCTCCGCCTCCCAAATAGCTGGGACTACAGACGCCCACCACAATGCCTGGCTATTTTTTGGTTGCAGCCGTCATTGTTGTTTGGCAGGCCCCGGTTGGATTCGAACCCGCCAGCACAGGTGTATGTGGCTGGCGCCTTAGCTGCTTGAGCCACAGGTGCCGAGCAAAAACACCTGGCTATTTTTAGAGACAAGGTCTCCCTTGCTCTGGCTCAGTTTGGTCTCGAACCCATGAGCTCAGGCAATCCACCTGCCTCAGCCTCCCCAGAGTGCTAGGATTATAGGTGTGAAACACCGTGCCTAACAAGGGAAACATAATTTAAATCTCATTAAATTTCAGCATTGTATTTACAAAATAATATTTGTGAAGTGAAAAAAAACTGATTCCTATAGGATTCTGTAATTATTATTTAATACCCCTCATAAAAAGAAAATTCAATGATGGGTGGCGCCTGTGGCTCAACAGAGTAGGGCGCCGGCCCCATATGCCGGAGGTGGTGGCTTCAAACCCAGCCCGGACAAAAACTGCAAAAAAATAAAAGAAGAAAAAAAAGAAAATTCTATGATGCTGATCCCAAATATGTTTCAATTTTTACATTGATGCTGAAAATGCGAAGGATACTTAAAACTCTTTTTTGAGCACTCTGTTTCCGAGCAGTCCGAGTCACCTCCGCCTCCCGGATCACAGGAGATGACATCTCTCCAAAGCCACTCCTAAAAAACAGTATAATCATGCTCATGTAAATGAGAATGTAACGTTTACAGAGAATTTTATCATCATGATTGGCACAAAGGACCCTGAGTCAGTTATGGTATAGGTCTTTCCAGTAGCCAAGACTCATAATTTATTTTGCTGAGAATGTCCTCTTAGTTCCAAATCCTGCTTCCTCCTCAAAGTCCCACTCAAAGGGTAAGCCCACACAAAGATTTCTTTGACATTCTAGCACTATGTTATTTTCTCCTAAGGAATTATTATTTCAACACTTGGAATCTATGTTGCAACACTGTTTTAGGTAATTGCTTCATAAAGGTAAATCTTTCTCCTGTTGGACTAAAGAATTACCTAACTGCAAGACTTTCTTTTAAAAGATTTTCTGCAGTCTCCAAAACACAGGAGAACCTCCGTAGCAGACCACTTACCTACCCAGGCCACCTCCTTAAATTGACCTAATTTTCATAGACTGGACATGCAACACATGAAAAAAAAAAAGAACAAATGAGATGGGAGGGTAAGTAAAAGAATTCTAGCATGTAAATTGGAAATGACCAAGAAATGGCCAAATTATTTCTCCCCAGGGTCTCTCCTATCCTACTACTCCCTGTCATTCTCACTTGATGGTCTAGAAACCAAATTGTGTGGATTAAAAGACCTGTGTTTTAAGACAAGAATCTCATACACTTTTTCTCCACTTAAAACTTTCAAATAGCTCTCTCTCACCTATAGAATTAAGTTCAGATTTCCTAGCAAGATACGATCCCAGTTTAGGGGTTCAGCCTTGTGTGTGTGTGATCTTTCAGCTACATAAAGCGTATGCTTTTTTTAAATATCCTCACAACTTTCAACATGTTGGTTTTATAGAGGCCTACATTAGTCCCCTTTTCCACCTAGTGAGCAACTACTTTCTCTTCAAACAGCCTCATGGAGGCTAGAGTCACAGATGCAGGTTAGCAAATTGGTTCTTCCATTTATTAGCTTCTAAACTTTGGGGAGGTTAATAGATTAAATAATTAGATTAAATAGATTAATTAATAGATTAAAACTTAATCTATTTAAGCCTCAGTATGATCTATGAAAAGAGGAAGACAGTACTTATCGTCACAGGATTGTTCGGAAGATTAAAGAAGCTAATAACACATATTCAAAGCCTTTAGTACGATGGTGGCGCTCAGGTGTTTCTGAGTAGTAATGATGTACTATTATTCAAAGACCAGATAGAAAGTTACCTTCTTTGAGAGACCTTCCCGATAGCTATGGTAACAGGGAGACTTAATTGCTCCAAGACACGTACGGTTTACATTGCCTCCTCCGCTACATCACGAATTCCCCAAGATCAAGGACCTCGAATGGCTAGTCTGTGTCCGAGGCAACAACACAGTGCCCCGTCATAGGAGTGGACAGTGGCGCTGGCACCTGCAGCCCCAGTGTGGGCTGGGCAATGGCGCTGGCACCTGCACTCTCAGTCTGGGCTGGGCAGTGGCGCTGGCACCTGCACTCTAAGTCTGGGCTGGGCAGTGGCGCTGGCAGCTGCACTCTAAGTCTGGGCTGGGCAGTAGCGCTGGCAGCTGCACTCTAAGTCTGGGCTGGGCAGTGGCGCTGGCAGCCGCACTCTAAGTCTGGGCTGGGCAGTGGCGCTGGCAGCTGCGGCCCCAGTCTGAACTGGGCAGTGGCGCTGGCAGCTGCACTCTCAGTCTGTGCTGGGCAGTGGCGCTGGCACCTGCAGCCCCAGTGTGGGCTGGGCAGTGGCGCTGGCAGCTGCACTCTCAGTCTGGGCTGGGCAGTGGCGCTGGCACCTGCAGCCCCAGTCTGGGCTGCGCAGTGGCGCTGGCAGCTGCACTCTCAGTCTGGGCTGGGCAGTGGCGCTGGCAGCTGCAGCTCCAGTCTGGGCTGCGCAGTGGCGCTGGCAGCCGCACTCTCAGTCTGGGCTGGGCAGTGGCGCTGGCAGCTGCAGCTCCAGTCTGGGCTGCGCAGTGGCGCTGGCAGCTGCGGCCCCAGTCTGGGCTGGGCAGTGGCGCTGGCAGCTGCAGCCCCAGTCTCGCTGCGTTCCCGGCATCGTCACTCGCCGGCTTTGTGATCTCAGACTGGTCTCTTCGAATCTCGAACGCGGGGCCACCGCCACCCCGCCCGTCCCAGACGCGAACAAAGGCGTTTCCTGAAAGCGCCTAGGAGATCGCAGAACGTACAGTTCACCGAGAACGTGGGAGTTATCGTTATCCCGCCCGCCCCAGCGGCTTTTCTTCCATCAGTCGCCGCATCTCCCAGCCAGGGAAAGGGAGCGGCGTCGTGGAGGCGGCCCCGGGACCTCGCGACTCTTCTGGGGTCTGGTTTCACCCCACTCCTTCCGCCCAAAGGCGAGAGGGACGAGACCCCACAGTTGTCACCACCAGAACTGACCTGTCCATGGCTACAGCGTCTCCACCCAGAACCAAAACCGCCTCCAGATCAGCCACCGCGTTTCACTCTTCCCGCTCTCCGGAAACAAACCCTTCGACCCGGACGTGCCCTTCGCTAACCCAGCCCCCGAGAAAAGGGGTGGGGGAAGAACTAACCGTCCCATCCGGCGCATGCGCGACTTCTTCCGCCCGCCGCTGCAGTTCCCGTGGGCGCAGGCGCGAAAGTTTGCCAATGAACGCGAGGGTCGGGCGGATCCGGGGAGGATAGGGCGTGTCGGGGGCGGGGCTCGGCTGCAATGGGGCGGGGTTCGGCCGCATTGAGGCGGGGCTAGGGTGCATTGAGCCGGGACTCGCGGCAGCTGCTCCGCCCGACGGACGCTGTGGGCTTAGTGCAGGCGCCGGGCTCTCCTGTCCGGAAAACCTGCCGTGGTTTCCCGGTTTTCTCCGTCAGGAAGCGCCTGCTGTTGGGGTTCAGATGCACTGGCTCGCCCCGCACCTTGGGCGTCTCTATCAGTGCACTCGCCTCCTTGTGGCGTGTCCCCCTACGGTTTTTGACACTGTTTTCCATAATTGCTATTTATCCTTTTCCTATTAAGAAGACAAGGATCACCGGTCAAAAGTCATAAGCCAGCATAAAAGATGATGGTATCGCCCTCTACTTCGAAGTCTCGTCCGGGCAAAAGGTGGTCTATTCTGGCCTTGGAGGAATCAGTCGAATTTTGTTTTGGTTCTTACTTCTCCCAGTCTGAAGTGTGACTGTTTATTAACTGACCCGATTGCAGGAGTTCACCCGTCTAGTAAGACTGTTGATCTGGTCTTTTCTCCACCTTCTACCAACTGGTGGTCTGTCTCTTCAAGTCACCTTGTGGGGAAGATAATCTGAAGGTCAAGGAGGTTGTCTGACTGTTTCAGGCGTTTTCTAACAGTATGAATCTCGCGAATCAGATCCCTCAGGCAGGTGATGCCAGGTTTGCCAAGAGGTGGATCTAGCAGCCAAGAATTATCTGTCGAAGCAATTCGCTCCGCACTGATTTCACCATAACCACACTCGTACATCAGTTTATTGATACTGATTTTGGTTTTGGGTTTCCCCGTGCAATATATATGCTTCAACAAGTCTCTGCATTTTAACCGAAGCCATGTTGGGTTGAACAAAATTACCAATGAAGATCTGAGGAAAGCAAAGAAACAGCAACACCCTTCAGACTTTTGTGCTGCGTCTCTGATATCTCTGATCCTGATGACAAATGACAGTCCGGGCTCGCAGGTGCATAGATGATGCCACCTTTTCTTATCATCCTGGCCATTTGAATCTCAGTTCTGGACGCCTGTCTGTGTTCCTTGTGGTAATGCTTAGTTTTTTTCCTTTTCTATTTTTTTTTTTTTAATATGTCACCCTCAGTAGAGTGCAATGGGGTCATAGTTCACAGCAACCTCAAACTCTTGGGCTTAAGTGATTCTCCTACCTCAGCCTCCCCAGTAGCTGGGACTACAGGCATCCGCCACAACGCCTGGCTGTTTATTGCTTAGTTTTTTCATCTACTGGTTCTCCTTACCTTTCAAACCATCTTTTGAGTAAATTTCTTTCTCAGGCACTTGCTCTTCAGCGCTGCAAAATTCCTTCACATTTTCTTACAGGTTTCTGACATGGCCTTGATCTTTTTCTTCTCTTCAATACCATGGTTCTGCTGGAAAAGAGAACATCCATTAAAGTAGTGCCTTAAGGCATTTACATTCTGCTCTAAGTCTGGGAAACGTGGTTCCCAGGAAGGCCTTTTCATACCTATCCACAAAAAGACAACATCGCATTTTGAAAAACCATGGACCTGGGCTTGATCTAGACTCAAACCTCCTGTGTCTGGGGATTCCTCATCTGTAGAATGCAGATAATGCCGTAATTGAAGAGCTATGAGGATTGAAAGCAAGATGTCAAGTGTACACTGTATGATGTGGATCAGGGAAATGTTAATTTTCTCCTTCTTAGGGGCTGGGTGCCGTGGTGCAGCCTGTAATCCCAGCACTCTGGGAGGCCAAGGAGGGTGGATTGCCTGAGCTCACCAGTTTGAGACCAGACTGAGCAAAAAGCAAGACCTCCTGTCTCTACTAAAAATAGAAAAACTGAGGCAATAGGATCACTTGAGCGATGACCTTGAGGAGTTGTGCCCCAGCGCTCTCATTCTCCTCACCCCCTCATTTTCCCATCCCAAAGTGGGTGTTGTTCTTAGTGAAAGTAAAATGTGGTCGCAATGATTTTTGTCAGTGCTGAGGCGAGTTTATTCAAAGTGTGAGCCAGGTTCTCACTGGTGTGTCCCTCAGCAACTGAGTTCCAGTGTGTTCTATTCATATAATGTCCTTGATGTGTACTTGAAGTGACTGACCATGAAGCACACACAAAAAAGTAGATTATTTGGGGCCAAAAATTAGCCCTATGTCAGGACCTTCTTAGTCCTAACTCACTATCTCTTTTCTGTATTAAGGTGGTCCGCCAAATGAACTCCTTTCTTTATACCACTACCAAATGATTTAAAAATGCAAACCTGTCACTCCCCTTTCAGTTTCTTCCTGGTCTCAGCTGTAATTTCAAACTACTATCCTCGGTCTTCAGAACCCAATTTTCCTGTCTGCCAACGTCTTGCCATTATCTCCAATGCAGTTCTCAATTCCAGGCCAGATGAGGTGGCTCTCACCTGTAATCCCAGCACTCTGGGAGGCCGGGTTGGGTGGATTGCCTGAGCTCAGGAGTTTGAGACCAGCCTGAGCAAGAGTGAGACCCCATCTCTACTAAAAAAATTAGAAAAACTGAGAGAAGAGGATCATTTGAGCCAAGGAGTTTGAGGTTGCTGTGAGCAATGATGCCACAGAACTCTACTCAGGGTGACAGCTTGAGACTCGGTCTTAAAAAAAAAAGATTCTAAATTCCATACTCTGGTCACATTAACTGTGGCCATTTAGCTTACTTTTCCACTTCCACCAAGGAGGAGAAGGGGGAATAATCCAGTGCCCATGTCACGGGCTATAAGACAGTCTAAAAGGAAATTTAGATAGAGTTTTTACTAATTTGAAAATGTTTATGCTTTGCTTTAAATGAGGGGTATAATTGGCATATTATAGTGTATATCAATACACTCAGAAACAATCAAAAACCTATAAAAAATACTGAACAAAGATTACACCAAAGTTTGGTGAGACTTTGGCTACTTTTGTTCTTACTTTTATCGTCCAGTTCACTATGCCATCTTTAATTTAAAGCAATTTATTTTCATAGCGGGGTCTGATTGGAATTCAAAAATATTTTGGGTTTTTTTCTTTCTTTCCTTTTTTTTAACCCTTTTCTTTCTTTTTCTTTTTTTTAACCCTTTTCCCAAAGTTCTCCAGAGATACTTTAATAAATTCATTAAGAGTTCCATATCCAGGTGTGGTGGTTCATGCATGGGAGGCTGAGGAGGGAGGATCCCTTGAGCTCAGGAGTTTGAGACCAGCCTAAGTGAGAGTGAGACCCCCCATCTCCACTAAAAATAGAAAAATAGCCAGGTGTGGTGGGCACCTGTAGTCCCAGCTACTCAGGAGGCTGAGGCAGGAGGATCACTTGAACCCAGGAGTTTGAGGCTGCTATTAGCTATGATGATGCCATGGCATATTACCTAGCCACGGTGCAAGACTCTGTCTCCAAAAAGAAAAAAAGGAAAAATAATTCCAGTGAGTCAGATGTAAATCCAGTGAATTAAGTTATAGCTGGTGTTTAAATATTTTTTCCCTGCATAAAAGATAATACAAAGATTTTGGATCCATTTGTAGGATACACAATAGCTTATATAAAAGAAAATGAAGTACTAAGATTATTATTTTTTTATTTTTTTTGAGACAGAGTCTCACTATGTCGCCCTCAGTAGAGTGCCGTGGCATCACACCTAACAGCAACCTCAAACTCTTGGGATTAAATGATTTTCTTGCCTCAACCTCCCCAGTAGCTGGGACTACAGGTGCCCACCACAACGCTGGGTTATTTTGCTGTTGTTGTTGTTGTAGTTGTCATTGTTGTTTAGCAGACCTGGGCCGGGTTAGAACTTCCCAGCCCGCTGTATGTGGCTGGCGCCCTACCCACTGCAATACAGGTGCTGAGCCAAGTACTGAGATTATTAACACATTGTTCAGATAAAAGAAAGTTTTAAAAAAAATTTTAATATTTCTTTGAATGCAAAA
Organism: Perodicticus potto; assembly: GCA_963574655.1. Lineage (NCBI taxonomy): Eukaryota > Metazoa > Chordata > Mammalia > Primates > Lorisidae > Perodicticus > Perodicticus potto. Next base: position 57,810 of record CAUYRH010045323.1, read on the forward strand.
CATCGCCAACATGCTATTATAACTTAGTAAAATGCTTTTTAGCTAAAGAATTGGAATTGCCAGAAGATTAAGAAATTTACTCCAGGCCATGGACTTGAGCTAATTTGAAGCACAAATCAAATGTAGCAAATAACAATGAATCATGAATTAGATACAAATACCAGGTTTTAGCTAAACTGTGAACCACAACTGGCTCAAGATTATTGCCTGGAGGTTAAGGACACAGTGCTGGAGATGAGGTTCGAGACCGACTTGAGCCAGAGCAAGACCCCTACCTCTAAAAAAAATAGTCGGGTATCATGGCGGGCGTCTGTAGTGCCAGCTACTCCGGAGGTTGAGGCAAGAGAATCGCTGAAGTCCAAGTGTTTGAGGTTGCTGTGTGCTGGGACACCACGGCATTCTACCAAGGGCGACAAAGCAGACTTTGTCTTTAAAAAAAACAAGACATGAGGCATCTTCTGTATCTTCTGTATCTTCAGGATACAGGTTCACAGATCCTCTAATTAGAAGATAGAGGATTTGATTATAGACAAAGATAATTGTACATATGTGGTACCTAATTACCCATTCAAATTTTCAATTATTT
>CAUYRH010045327.1:0-12633 GCA_963574655.1 Perodicticus potto
TTCATCAAACTGGTTAACATAGCCTTCATGGGATTTTCTTAGTTATTGTGTTAAGACATTTATGTTCTACACCTAGTAAATTTCACTTGTACCCTTGTAAGATGCACCTGTAGGTGTGATCCCACCACTTACCCTCCTTCCACCCATCCTCCCCCCTCTCCTCTGTCTCCTGTTTCCCCTTCTTCTTGGGCTATAATTGGGTTATAGCTTTCATACTCTACTCATAGGTGTATTACACAACTAAAAATATTATTTTTAAAGAACAAAGAATAGTTCCTAGCACTCAGTAAACTTATGTGGTTTACTGTGTAAGTGCTGATGAAGTAGCTTCTCTCTGGACAAACTGTCAACAAGTTCCCCAGTTTTATTAACCATATTCCACACCTCTCTCCCAAAGACACTGCGTGCCACCATGGACAGAGCTCACTGGAGATGATCCTTTCCATGGCATTCTCAGAGCTGGTATCTCTTCACCTGGTACAGATTCTACATAAATTCACTGAAGAGGGTCAAACAGTCCAGATTGTTAAATAATTTCTATATCACCCTAGATAAACACTTCTTCAGATTCTGAGATTGTAGCTTTCATTTCTGTGTATGTGTTTTTCAGTTATTAATTCTCCATTTGCTTTTTGACTTCCAAAAATCAGCAGAAATATTTTGTCTCTCTTTTTTTTCTCTCTCCTATGCACAGTATTCCTCATGGATCTATAAAATTTGTATTCATATGCCTTCAATGTAGTAGTGAATAGTACTTTCAGTCCACCATATTTACATAGAAATCAGTGTGTGTCATATTTTTTGTCCTTTTTCAAAATCTTCTCAAGATCAAGTGTGGGAAAAGGTATCTGCTTGTTTAGACACATGTGACGTGTGTCCTAATGTGTATGTATTTGTGGGGTTTATGTCAGCGGTGGAGTCCTAGGAATTCCATCAGGAATACCTGTCAAGGAAGAGGTTACCATAGTGATGAGTTGACTGGGCTCCAAAACATTTCTCATATTCCACTTTCATTGGGTTTATCAAATGAAAAAAAAAGTTATTGAAAGAAATCATTACATTTCACCTTTTTGGTAACCAAAAAAACAAAAATTGCAAAAAAAAAAAAGAGAGAGAGAGAATGAGCAAAGGTAGTAATAGAACATTTCCTGAGAATGTGCCTCAGTCATGGAAAAGATGCACAGTTGGTCTCCAGGAGTATAAACTACTTCTTTGCTGTAACCAGGCATATGAATGGATGCAAGTTCAAATCTATTAATTTGGTACAGTGGATATTTCAGGATGAATAAATAAAACATAGAAAAAACAGTCCAGAAAAGAACCAAGATCTAAAGGAGTAAAACATTACCTGTATTCTACCCTTCAGAATAGAAAGGAAAACTAAAGGCTATTTGAAAATGTCACGTTCCTATTAAAAAATCTAAAATAATGACTATTAAAACTGGTAAACAGTTTAAACTATTATTATGTGACCATGTTTTATTTTTCACTTGTTATGCTCAGCCTTTCTTTTCAGTAAAATTTTCCATTAAAAATCTCTGGTAGTCAGTTTTGGGGCTATTCCATAAAACAGAGGGTGGTGGTATAAATAAAGAAAGGAAAACAGGCGTAGGCACTGGGATGCATTGCAGGAAAGAAAGGAAGAGGACTCCATGCTGGTCTTGGCTTGCTCAGAGAAAAGTACCAAGTTCAGGGACACTCAGAACTGTGCAGTTTTCCAATATGATACTTTCCAAGGATGAGGTACTATTTTCCACACAATGTCAGCAAAAATAAAACAGCTGCTGGAACAAATTATAAGTAGATATTATTAAAATCCTTAAAATACGAGTTTTTCTTCCACTATCTTCTGAAAATAGTGAGTCAGCTTTGAATAGCAATGTGAACAGGTCAGCAGGTGCTCCCTTGATTTTAATGGATTAATTTGCAAGAGAAAAATGCACAGTCTCTGAAATCAGTTTAGGCCATAATTTTCCTTTTACTCTGAGTTCCCTAAGAGACAAGGAATAGCAAACAATAGCTTAGATATGCTGGCCCTGATTAGATCCAAAGTTTAAAAGCCTTTTCTCAGAGTTTGTCCTGGGGTTGTTTATGTCACTCTTTTAAAAGGGAAAGGGGAACACAGAGCACAGTAGAGCTGTGATGTCACTGAACGAACACTAGAGTCATCTTCCCACCTTCTCATTGTTCAAACCAAGAAACAAAATATAAAAATTTGCATAGCAAAGGTAGGTGAGTTTATTGATAAAATCTCTCCAACTTTAAGTGAAGTATTTTTCAAACTAGAGTTCACAGCCAAATAGCAAATGATGAAATCAATTTAGTGACTTGGCACCAGAATTTTGTTTTAATAAAATAGACTTGAATTAAGTCAAATAGCAACTAAAATGAAACTAGAATAGAAACACAACATGTAAAATATGGCTTAGTACTATTTCTTAAAATTTTGTTTCAGTTGTGAATATTCATGAAATATGTGTAATACATCTAATGTAAATTTACTGTGGATTGTAGCTCAAATTGTTAGAAAAACACTCAAGTAATTATAAAATATGAGGTGGATTCACAAAAATCATAGACTAATGCACATTTAGACCTCTGAAACATCAATGTGAGCAAAAGAAACAGTATCGGCAAAGATTTCTAGTCTTCCCTGGAAGGAAGAGAGACTCTTCCACTGGGATATAGAGTCCACAGGGACAAGGTCAGCACATAGCTTAATACCTGGTTCATTTCAAGGGCTCAGCAAACACTGTATAATTTAATTTATAACTAAATAAATTTAAGATTAATTGCCTCTCTAGGTATCAGACCTTTATGACATTCATTAGGGAATTAAAATCTTGTCATTGCTCCCACGACATAGTGGAAACTACTTTTGCCTTAAACAGGTATCTCTTTCCATGGGTAGCATTTGACACATATTAAATCCCTCTGCAGCCATTGAGACAGAAGTGTATCAACTCAGCAGCTGGCTGGGGCAGAGAAGTCTGGACGTTGTACTTTTTACATATAATCTCTCTCTCTTTTCTCTTCTAAGTTAAAAAGTAGAAATACTTCAAATGATACAGATATAAATAATTAAAGAATAATTTTAAAGGCGAAATTATTATTTTTATACCAATAAAAATGAACATTGCGAAGATTTTCATTAAATTATTCATTAATGATGGAACCAGTGAGACATTAAAAACCTGGTCAAAAGAGATACCCAAAAGTAGAAACAAATAAAAGCAATCAGGAAGGCTAAAGCGAACTGCTCTTTGAATAGATATTTGTAGGTAGTAGGGGAAAAGAGAGAGAGATTAATTGTGTATCTAAGAGGCTAAATTTCATTTGGACTATTTTCAAGTGTTTTGCAATATACAGAGTTTTTTATGTTATTTTTTAGAAGAATGGTTATATTTGTGGACAATGAAACATAACAAGATATTTTTTATGATGTTATGCAAATGACAGATAGATATAGGTCCCTCTAAACATCACAACAACCTTTTTATGACAAAGGGTTACTTAGCGTTGCTAGCAACTTGAGGATTTAGATGACAGAACAACTAAGAGGAATGAAGCAAGGTTAACGCTGTGACTGAGAAGGTAGCTGTTATTCACAGTCATCAGTGTATGGGAAGGGTGAGTCATCTGTGTGATTAGGGGAATGCTCAGGATTTTGTCTGTGTTCAGAATTCATTGTGAAGTAGTCTTACTTTTTGTTTGATCCTTCAGGGTCACAGAGTTGCCTTATCTGATGTTAATGTTCTACTAAATTATTTATGTTAAAGAGAAGATCACAGCAGTCTAACTGTGTCTACTAGGCCACCTACCAACACCAAAGCCTACCTGATAGTACCTGCGGTGTTCTTAGCTGTCAGAGACTGCTTTTCTCTTTCTCAGTATTTTTGAGTAATGAATTACATGTACAGTCCTGGACTATGTCCTATTTGGTCATAATCTGTTATTATTCATTTATCATTGCATTTGATTTTCTAATATGTTATTTTAATCATCACTTATTTTCATGAGTAATTTATTTTTCATAATATCCTGGTCTATTGTTAAAATCTAGATTATACTGGCTTACAAAAATAAGTTGCAAACCATTCTTTACTTTGTATATCCTTAAGGAGTTTGTTTAAATTTATACTCATGAATATATTTTTTAAAGTGTTAATTAAATGGGCTTTGTGAGAGTATTTTAAATTGTGCATTGGTTTTCCTAAAGAGTCTACAGACCAAAAGTTTGGGAGGTGTTGTTTTAGGAAAAACCTCTTCTTTTCTAAGGAAAAAAGAAAAACAAAGAAAGAAAGAAAAATATGTACAGTTGAATTTCTTTATTAAGAATGCTTGTCTCAACCTTAGATCTAAAATATAGATGATTCATTATTACTTCTAACCAAAGCCACTGACTTCTATGAAAACTAGAGAGTTTGTCATTGAGAATTGTCTATCAAACACTAACATTTTTAACAAATGTGTGAAGTTCATAAAAAGAATAACAAACTTTCCATCCCCACACATATCCTTAAAGTGTAAAAAAAGAGCATATACAAGAACATGATCCAATAAATAGCTTTTCTGTAACATAACAAAAAGCAGAAGTATTTAATATTGAAATTATCCTTAATAATCTATATTAGGTATTCTGTCCTACTTAGAAAATATCTGAATGCCCAATCTTATTTGTTGCATTTATGAAAAAAAATTAGAAAGAAAGATTTTTCCTAGAAAATCAAAACAATTTAAAGAAAATGCAAAGTAATAAATAAGAAATAGCTCTGAGAACAGATAAGAACTTTTCTTTTTATATGCTAACTTTGCACTCCTCCCAAATATTAAAAATCTGTACAGAATGGACAATATTGTAGGGAATGTAAATTACTATAGTTTTTCCTAACAAGAGAAAACCCAAAAAGATCAGTGAGTAAGGAAAAAATTAAAAACTATTGTTAAATGACTTTCAAAATAGTTTCTATGGTCTAAATTTATTCAGGATTTCAGTGAATGAAAGGAAAAAATATTTCAATAAATAGATAATAATTATTTTTCAGTAGCATACAATTATAGAAAATCTCCATTGGTTTTATAAAAGCACAAAAACCTGATTTCAAAGTCTGATAAAAATGAAGCACAATTCACAATTACAAAGGAGTAAAATCAACCTAAATTCCCATCAACTGAGGAGTAGATAAAGAAAATGTGACTAATATAGTATAATATATATATTATATATATGTATACCATGAAAACCAACTCTGCCATATGAAAGGATAAGTAAAGTCTTTCATGGCAACTTAGGTGGAACTGAAGGCCATTCTCCCAAGGACAGTAATGCAAAAATGCAAACCAAATATTCCATGTTCTCACTTTGGAGGAGGACCCAAGCTACAGGTGCATAGGGGCATACAGAGTGATACAATAGACATTGGAGACTCAGAGTGAGGAAAGAGGGGGGGTGAGGGAAAAAGACTACCTACCAGGTGTGACGCACACTATTTGGTGACTGGTGCACACAAAACCCAGACATCATCACTACAAAATTCATCCATATAAACAAATACTACTTGTACTTCTCAAGCTGTCAAAACATGGAAGAAGGCAAAGAAGGCCATGCACAAGCCCTGCCCGCCCACATGCCCTGCCTTGCAGCCACCCCAATCTGTGCTTGTGAGTGCCACATCTTCTAGACCTGCTCTTTTCTGCAGAGGCCCCGGCCCCCTGGGTCTGCTGTGCCCTGGGTGCCTGCTCTGCCCAGCATGTGAGTTGAGACCCACTGGAGTTGCATAAGGGGCCTGCTCCACCTTATAAACCATGGCGCTCTCCCCACTTTGGGGCTGGCAGGATGTTCAAATTACACAATCCCCAGCCAAAAAACATGCTGGCTCTCACCCCAACCCCAGCCCCTCTCATAGTAAAAGCAAAACCAATTACCTTTCCCCACTTTCTCAAACTTACTCCTCTAGCATGCCTGTTAATACACAGAGAGTTAGAAAATTGTCAATGAATATTAAAACTAGTAGGTAAAAGTCTGAAGAAAAACACATATTTTATAATTATAAAGAGACTGTCCACAGATTATGTATCACTTTGAACGGGACTAATATTAATTTTACAGTAAAAAAAATTACCAGATTCTGCCAGCCATGGTGGCTCAAGGCTGTAATCCTGGCATTTGGGGAGGCCAAAGGGGGAAGAAGGAGCTTTTCTCCATTTGAGGTCAGGAGTTCAAGGCAATGTTGAACAACATAGCAAAACCCTGTCTCTGCTAAAAAAATAAAAATAAAAAATGAAATAACAACTCTACCAGATGCCAACTTAAACAAATAATCAAGGTCAATATTTCTAGTATGGGACTAATCTACAGCGTGTGATTCCTGGTAATTCATAAACTGAAACTATGGATGAGAATATAGTAGATAAACCCAAGTTGAGGGACATGCCACATAACTGGCTTGAACTAGGCAAAAATGTAAAGGTCAGGATATACATGCAGAAAAACCTGGACTAGATTTACTAATTGAAACAAGACAAAGACAACATGACCACAAAATGCAATGAGTGATCTTTAATTGGGTCCTGGAATAGATCTCCCCTCCACACACACACACACACAAAAGAAAATAGCTATAAATCATGTATTAGGGACACATGATGAAAACTGAACAATGACAATAGTATTGTATCAATATGAAGTAATAGTACATTTCCTGATTTTAAAAATAACTGTGCCATAGTTATAAAAGAGAAGGTACGCGTTCTTAAGACATGTACACTAAAGTACGTGAAGGTACCAGAGCAGGACATTTCTAATTTGCTTTGAAATGATTCAGATAAAACACACACACAACTGTCTTCTACCAAGCTCCCCCTACTGGTTGAAAAATACAATTGAGGAAGTGATCCAGAAATAACAAGATAGAGATGAAGATGGAGATAAAAGAGAGAGCAAGAAAGAGGGAGAAAGAGAAAAAAGATAGACCTACATTCTGATGGGAGAAATGCAATGGTAAGTGATTCTAGAGATGTAAGGTTTCTGCTTTTACCTTAAGAAGACAAATTTCTAAATGTGGAATAAACAACTTTAAGGAAGTTGTACATGTTGGGGAGACCTAAATGATAACTGTCTACTGTAGTTTCCCATCCACCATCTTTGCCAGTGTGAATTAATATGATTCCTATCCTGTTGTTACAGTTGTTAAATTGGAGTCTTGGGAAGAAGAGAGATTACCGAGCATTTTTAGCCATTCTTCTTAATATGTATATGTGGAAATATATATGTAATTTATATATAGTATATTTTACATATAATTAATAGGGAAGTATTTGTAGTAAGAATAATTTCATGGAAAATAGGTGCAAGAGGATTAAAATGAGCTAGGTCTTTATTCATCCTGCAAATTAAAAACCTTATCTTGGCTAAGGTATCAGGCTTGTGGTTCTTATGTATACATTATCACTCTTTAAAATCTTTCTTTTTGATAATGTTTTGCATCTTCCTTATAGAACTGATATTGTTTTCTTAATTTATTAAGTTATAATATTATATATTATTAATAATTCCATCTCTTTAGTGTGAATTTATGAATTCTGCTAATTAATTCACAACTCTAAATTGTTGAGGTCAGTAAACAGCATGAGAGATTATGAACATCTGGATTGAAAATCTAAGACCTTTGAATCCTTTGAAGACCTTTTTACTTCATGTAAATCTTAGTAAATAAGGACCCTAGGCTATTTGCGCAAGTGACATGTCTCAGAACAAATTGCTGGCATATGTATGATAAACTGTTTGTATGCATAAAAGTGCCTGATATTTACTGGAATTAGGTAGACCAGATGTCACGTTAACATTTGGCAAATAAAAGACTACATGAATGATGGTAGAAAATAAATAGTCTATAGGGTTTTAATAGAATGTGTGTACACACCACAGACTTCATTAAACTAGTAAATATTGAAATGTATATACTGACCTTGTACCTGCTGGATATATGTAGAATGAATGAGCCACAGTAAAAGTCAGTGATTCATAGACATGGGATGTTTCTTTGTAAATCTCAGAAATGTGTGCATCCCCAAAGGTATGTGGACCAATGTTTCTTAAGGATTCGCAAAATATGATAATTATAATTCAGCAAAGTATGAAAGAAAGAGAAAATAATAGAACTACATAAATGTAAAATGAATGTTATTAAATATCTAATATAAAGACCCATAATACAAATACTTCATTCTCTTTATCATCAGATCATTAGAAATTTAAAATTCACTAAAACTATCAACAATGTTCCATTTGACTAAATTAAGATAATGTCAACATTTAGATAACATAAAGGTTAGAATAGCTGTGGGGAGATATTGATAACATAAAAGTTAAAAGAATACAGACTACAGACTAGAGAAGACAAAGGCTTTTATCTAAATTTCATTGCTATGTAATTTAGCACATAAGTACAAATCTCTTAGCTTCTTTAATACTCAGTTACAAAATGGCTAACCTACAGGTTTGATTTTAATTCATTTTTAAACAAAGTACCTATATAATAGTTATTTCTACATTATAGTACCATTTGTATTAGTAAGGGTCACAGAAATATGGAATTGGAACTAACAATTGGAGGTAAATTTACCATATTATGTGAAGATCTTGGATACGGACCTGTCTTAAAGAATGGATCTGGTCATGGGGAAAAGGCATAGAATCATAATACTAGCCAGCCCCTTCAATTCTTTGAAGTGGCTGTGAATGTAAATTGCATTTTCCACCTTATCTCTAGCTCATTTGCCAGAACTGAAACCTGAGCAAAGAAAAACAGTGTATGCTATGCTTACTATATTCTTGGCTGTACAGAAGCTTTTTAGTTTAATCAAGTCCCAGTATCTTTGATACTGCTTCAATTGCCTGGGGAGTCCTCCTCATAAAATATTCACTCAAGCTGATTCCTTCAAGAGTTTTCCCTACACTCTCTTCTAGAATTTTTATAGTTTCATGTCTTAAGTTTAAATCTTTAATCCAGTGAGAGTCTATCTTAGTTAATTGTGAAATGTGTGGGTCCAGTTTCAGTCTTCTACAGGTCTCCAGCCAGTTCACCCAGCACCATTTGTTAAATAGGGAGTCTTCCCCACTGAATGTTTTGAATTGGCTTGTCAAAGATCAAGTAACGGTAGGTAGCTGGAGACAGCCCTTAGAATGGGAGAAAATATTTGCAGGTTATGCCTCTGACAAAGTTTTAATAAACTGAATCCACAGAGAACTCAGATGTATTAGCAAGAAAAGAACAAATGATCCCATCTCAGGATGGGTAAAGGACTTGAAGAGAAACTTCTCTAAAGAAGACAAGCACAAGGCCTACAGACATATGAAAAAATACTCACCATCCTTAATCATCAGAGAAATGTAAATCAAAACTACTTTCAGATATCACCTAACTCCAGTAAGATTATCCCACATAACAAAATCCCAAAACCAGAGATGTTGGCATGGATGTGGAGAAAAGGGAACACTTCTACATTGCTGGTAGGAATGCACGCTAATATGTTTCTTTTGGAAGGATGTTTGGAGAATACTTAGAGATCTAAAAATTGACCTGCCGTTTGATCCTATAATTCTTTTACTAGGTATATACCCAGAAGACCAAAAATCACATTATAACAAAGACATCTGCACCAGAATGTTCATTGCAGCCCAATTCATAATTGCTAAGTCATGGAAGAAACCCAAGTGCCCATTGACCCATGAAAGGACTAATAAATTGTGGTACATGTATACCATGGAATATTATGCAGCCTTAAAGAAAGATGGAGACTTCACCTCTTTCATGTTTACATGGATGGAGCTGGAACATATTCTTCTTAGCAAAGTATCTCAAGAATGGAAGAAAGAGTATCCAATGTACTCAGCCCTCTATGAAGCTGATTTATAGCTTTCATATAAAGGCTATAACCCAACTATAGCACAAGAATGTGGGGAAAGGGGCAAGGGAAGGGAGGGAAGGGGGAAAGTTGGTGTGGAGGGAGGGTAATTGGTGGGGGCACACATATGGTGCATTTTAGAACGGTACAGGTGACCTTTACTAAATGCAGAATAGAAATGTCTTCATACAATAACTAAGAAAACGCCATGAAAGCTATGTTAATCAGTTTGATGAAAATACTTCAGATTGTATGTGAAACCAGCACATTGTACCCCTTGATTGCACTAATGTACATAGCTATGATTTAATAATAAAAACAATAGGAAAAAATAAAAAAATAAGGAAAACATCTGAGAAACCCTAAAAAAAAAAAAAAAGAAAAAAAGAAAACCAGTGCATTTGGCAAAATACAGAGCCATCTGGCAAGGTGAGGGAACAGTGAAGCTGAATCAAGAAAATTCTTGTTTCAGGAAACATGAGCTAAAAGACCAGAGTTAATGTTAGGGGGAGTGAACTGAACTGAGCAGCAAAAATACAGTGAAAAATCCAGAATCTTAGCTTATTAGACAGTGAGCACAGTACATAATCAAAGGAAATGAGGACAAGATGAAAAATACAAAGAATTATTCTTAAAAAAGAAATAACTTATATAATACATGAGAAAACAAATCTCAAACATTGATGCTAGAATGAAAAATGATAAAATCACTTTGAGAAATTGCCATTGTCTGCTAACGCCATTTTCTCACTTTCAGAAATTAGCATTTGCCCTATGAGCAAGCAATTTCAACATCGTGTGTGTGTGTGTGTGCGTGTGTGTGTGTGTGTGTGTGTGTGTTTATGAGATGAGACAATTAGGTTCGTGAACTCATCCTAGAAAAAGTGCTGGATTCATCATTGCTAAATATCACCATGGTCTCCTTCAAAGTAACCCCCTTGGGAAGACATGCACCAACACCAGAGCCTAGTCCACCCTTCAAAGCAATTTTGGAACTCTTTTTCTGAAATGGCCATCAAGACTATCATTGTATTACATTGACGTCCTGAATGTCATCAAAATACTTTTCTTTCAATATTTCCTTTATCTCAGGTAAAGAAAAAAGTCATTGGGGTCCACATTAGGTAGTGGGTAAGGTATTCCTCTACAGTTATTTGTTTACTGGCTACAACACTCCTTCACAGACAAGGTGCCCTGTGAGCTGGTGCATTGTTATGATACAAGAGCCATAAGCTGTCAGCCAAGATTTTCAGTTAATATTCTACTAAATGTTTCTTTATCAATGCTTACTTGCTCTGCCATTCTTCTCACTGTCAGCTAAGATTTTAATGAAACAAATTTTTGCAATGTTTTCACCAGTCTGTTCATTTCTGGCTGTGCTGACCTCTCTTCATTAGTGACACTTTCTCTCCCCTCAGAAAAACATTAAACCCATTTTTACGTTGCCGTTTTCTTCATGCATTATCCCCATAAACTTGGACTAACATGTCCCTGATTTCATTTCCACTCTTGGCAAGCTTAATAAGAAATTTATGAATGTTCATTGTTTTAATTCAAACTCCAAAATTCTTGTGACAGCCCACAATCACAATACATGAAATAATAACTATAATGAACACTCAGCAAAACACTGCCACAAGTCAGCACAGACAAAACTGTGAGGAATTGATACACCAAGGTCATGAGACCTTGCCCAGTTGTTTGTACAGTGCTGCCAAAGTAATCACATGGTGGAAAGTTCATGACCTTAATTGTCAGACCACCTAACCAGTATCAGAAAGAAATTAGAGCACATAATAACAGATACAAAACATATTAAAAATAATAAAAGCATATAATTAAAAAGGTATTTTATTAAATTTCAAATTTAAAAAATAATGAATGAAACTTATTAATAAAAACACTAAATGACTGAAACAAGCAAAATTTATGAAAAAAATGAGACTACCTATATTTATTGAAGAAATTTAATCTGTAATTTAAAATATGCAGGACTACACAGTTTCAACAATGAAATCTACCAAACTTTTAAGAATGAAGAAAATCCATTTTAAACTAAATCTTATAACATAAAAATACACAAAAGGTTCCAAGTTATTTTATGAAGAAAGAAATTTATACAAAAATCTAAAAAACAAAAAGTGAGAAGAGAAATTACTAATCATTGCCAGTCATATAGAAATAAATTAGTGTATAAAAAGTATAAATCATTCTATGTATCTTGGATTTGCTCCAGGAATACAACTACGTAAAAGTATTTCAAAATGCTGAGTGTAAAGTTTACCAGATTAACAGAGTGGGAAAAATTCATATAATACAGATGCTGGAAAGCTTTATGATAAAATTAAACATATATTATGATAATGTCCTATCATCTAATACATAGTATTTTGAAAATTCTACAACATGCTCCATGCTTATTGGTGAAATATTGAACATTTTCTTCATGAGACTAGGAATAATTCAGGGATGGTTACTAAATCCACTTTTATTCAACATTGCACTGGTATCTGTAGCCAAACCTACAAGGCAAGGAAAATAAAACAATTGAATAGAGACTGAAAAAGAAGAAATTAAAATGCTGTTATTGGCTCGGCGCCTGTGGCTCAACGGGCTAAGGCGCCAGCCACGTACACCTGAGCTGGCGGGTTCGAATCCAGCCCGGACCCGCCAAACAACAATGACGGCTGCAACCAAAAAATGGCCGGGCGTTGTGGCGGGCGCCTC
>CAUYRH010045330.1:0-12577 GCA_963574655.1 Perodicticus potto
ATTGCATTTGTTAGGTAAAGTCCCTCTTACAATCGTGTTTTGCCCCCAAATGTGTGGCACACACCAAGAGCCTACCCCCTTCATTCCTTCCTTTTCTTTGTTCTTCCTTTCCCCTCCCCTCCCTCATTCTTTCTCTCTCTGGTCTTCCTGCCTGACTTGGTGCGCCCAGGCTGCTATAACAGGATACCATAGCCTGGGTGACACTTCAACAACAGATTCTATTTCTCACAGTTTTGGAAGCTAGAGAGTCCCCAGTCAAGGTGCTGGTAATTTTGGTGTCTGTTAAGGGACCACTTCCTGGTTCACAGAGGGTGTCTAATCCCATTAGAGAGGGCTCTGCACCCCCTTACCTCCCCAAGGCCCCACTTCCTAAGACAGGCACATTGATGATTAGTATTCACAAATGAATAGGGGGGCAGGTCTGGGGACCTGTGGGGACTCACGCCTATAATCTCAACACTCTAGGGGACCAAGGTAGGAGGATCACTTGAGGCCAGGAGTTCGAGGCCAGCCTGGTCAACACAGCAAGACCCTGTCTCTACAAAAAATAAAGAAAATTAGGTGGGGCATGTGGTGTGGTACCTGTAATCCCAACCACTGGGGAGGGTGAGGTGGCAGGATCGCTTGAGCCCAAGAATTCAAGGCTGTAATGAGTTATGATCAAACCACTGCACTCCAGTCTCTAGAGAGAGAAACTGTCTAAAAAAAATTTTTATTTGTAGGGATACGAACATTCAAGCCATAGGATTACCTACCGGCAAAATAAAATTCATCTTAAAAATATGTGCAGAAGTGTAAGGTGACAACATCCTAAGCCAGCTGCTAATGCCCATTACCACCCTCCAACCCAGCAGGCACACCTGGCATTCCCACCTGTTCTGTGAGCTGGGCAGGGTGTGGTCGGAGACGCCTGCAGGGAGTGAGGAGGGGAGAGCCAAGGCACTGACCTGGGTTTACACCTGTCCTTAGGGTAGGCAGACTGAGGGGCCCAGCTTTTAGAATGGAGCTGCTTGGGGAGCTGCCCGAACCTTCCATTTACTCTATTTAAATCTAGACTTTTTGATACCTGCTGGGGGCTGAAGAAGGGGAAACCCATGACAGAAGCTAGGGGGTGACCTCTCAGGTTCTACCTCTCATCACCTTGGTTGCCACATTTGGGTTGGACCCAAGGCTGTTATAACTTTGACCTTGAGAAGTCCCTTGCAAAACATTTGCTAGCTTTATTGTTAGGCATCTCATATTTTTTGTTGTTTTAGTAAACTGACTTTTTTTCTTTTTCCTTTCCTTTCTTTCTTTCTTTTTTTTTTTTTTTCGAGTGTAGAAAGGCAATTGATTTTTGTTTATTGATCATGCATAGCAAGCAATTTGCTAAGATACCTTTTTAATTCTAGCCTTCTGGCTCGGCACCTGTAGCTCAAGTGGCTAGAGCGCCAGCCACATACACCAGAGCTGGCAGGTTCGAATCCAGCCCAGGCCTGTCAAACAACAATGACAGCTACAACTTAAAAAAAAAAAAATAGCCAGGTGTTGTGGCAGATGCTTGTAGTCCCAGCTACTTGGGAGGCTGAGGCAAAAGACTCGCTTAAGCCCAAGAGTTGGAGGTTGCTGTGAGCTGTGACATCACAGTACTCTACCCAGGACAACAGCTCGAGACTCTGTCTCAAAAAAAAAAGAAAAGAAAAAAATTCTAGCCTTCTGTAAATTTGGGGGAGGTCCTATTTATATAAGCATACCATCAGACAATCAATTTGGTTTCCTTCTTCCGATTCTTATACGTAGTTTCTTTTTATTCTTTGCACCATCTGAAACCTCCAGGACAATGTCTGATGGTAATAGCACACTGGGCATCCAATCTTATTTCTGATTTCATCATCCAATGGAATGTTTGCCATATATTGTTAATATATGCCCTCTTTCATTTCTCATTTGCTAAGAGTTTGCTCTTAATCCTGAGTGGCTTTTGAAGTTTATCAAATTATTTGTCTGCATTTATCGAGAATGTCATCTGCTATTTTCTCCTTCTGCCTATTAATATAATGAATTCACAGGTAGACTTTCTAATGTTAAATCAACCTTGAGTTTCTGGAACATAACAACCTTGATATGAACTGTTATATTCTTATGTGTATTGCTTAAACTCAGTTTGTCAATATTTTACTTAGAAATTTTTTGCGTTCATGTTCATAAGCAAGACTGGCTTGTAATTTACTTTTCTCTTAATTTTCTCATCTGGTTTTTGTATCTAGGGTTTTCTCTTTTTTTTTGGTACTATAAAATGAAGTGAAGAGTGTTTCCTCTTTTTTTCTAGAAGACATTCTATATAAAACCAAACAATCTTCTCCTTTAAATATTTCTTAAACTTACCTCAGCCTGTTTTCTTCATGAAAGATTGTTTACTAATGATTTAGTTTCTTGGGGTGTTCATTCAAGTTTTCTATTTCTCCTTGAGCCAATTTTGCTTAATTGTATTTACGAGATGTTTTCAGAAAGTTTTGAATTCATGAGCATCAAGTTACCCATGTTATTTTTTTTTTACTATCATTCAAATCTTTGCTGTATCTGAAATGTATCTTCTTTTTCATTCCTGAAAGTTTTGGGGTATATGTGTGCCTTATTTTTTACAGTTTTACTGAAATATACTTCACATAACATAAAATTCACCCATTTGAAGCATACAATTCAGTGGTCTTTATAATATTCACAGAGTTGTATGACCCTCACCACTGTCTAATTTCAGAACATCTTCAGCATCTGTTAAAGAAATCCCATACATACTAGCCCATTTCTGTTCTCCCCCTTACCATCTAAGATTGGCTCTTAATACACTGTGTGTTTACATGGTTCAGAAGTCAAAATGACATTATGAGGTACAAAATAGGTATAAAAATATAAACAGAGAATTCTAACTCTCACCTCATCCTTATCTTCCCTCCTCCCATACACATGTAACCATTTATTAGCTTTCTGGGTTGGTGTTTTGTTTTGTTTTGTTTTTTGTAACAGATTCTTGCTGTGTCACTCCACTAGAATCCAGTGGCATCACCATTGCTCACAGCAACCTCAAATTCCCAGGCTTAAGCAATCCTCCTGCCCAGCCTCCCGAGGGAGCTGGGACTACAAGCACATGCCTCCAAACTTGGCTGATTTTTCTATTTTTTTATAGAGATAGAGTCTAGCTCTTGCTCATGCTGGTCTTGAACACCTGACCTCCAGCAATCTTCCCACCTCAGCCTCCCAAAGTGCTAGGATTACAGGCACGAACCACCACACCTGGCCAGTTTTCTGGTTATTCTTTTCTGTATTTCTTTATGCAAACACAAGGAAATACGAATTCCTATTTTCTACCTTTTTTTTTTACAGGAAGGTAACATAATTTGTATACTATGCTGCACCTTCTCTTTTTACTTAATATATCCTACAAGGCATCCTCAATCCCTCTTATAGTTGTGTTTCATGTTTATTCAATCATTTCCCTAAAGACAGGCCCTTGGCTTGTTTCCAAGCTTTTGCCAATTACAGACAATGCTGTAGTATATAACCTCATTCACAGGTCATTTTATACTTGTGAATATCTATCTGTAGAATAGATTCCAAGCGTGGTATTGTCGGTCAAAGGATAAATACATTTGTACTTTTTATAAGCAATGCCAAACTGCTCTCAAGAAGGACTGTATCATTTTTCATTCTCCACAACCTCACCTATTCCCTCACAGCCACAGCAACCATGTATTTTCAAATTTTGGATTCTTGCCAATCTGATTTGCAAGAAATGGTGTCTAAGGGCAATTTAATTTGCATTTCTCTTATTACAATTGAAGTCGAGGATTCCTTGAAGTTTAAGGATCATTTGCATTTCTTTCTCTTTGAACTGTCTATTTCTTTCCTCATTTTTCTATTGAGTTCTTTCTTGGTCTCTTAGGAAACAAAAGCTCTCTTTAAATTCTCCATTTTATGTGACAAAACTTAGTGGCTTAAAGCAACATGATTTATTATTCCTCAGGAGTCTGTGAGTTAAATGGGCTCAGCAGGGTGGTTCTTCTGCTCCAGTTGCCACAAGCTGGGATTACTCAGTGGCTGCATTTGGCCAGCAGCTGAATTGAGGTGGACAGTCCAGGAAGATGTCACTCACTTGTTTGATGCCTTAGTCCTCCTCTTCAGGAGGATAACTAGGGCATCTTTGAAAAGGGTGATCTAGGGGAAGTCACCCCTCTAACCTGGCTTTCAAGAGAAAGGAAAGAGAAGCTCGCAGTCCTCTTAAGGCCTGGATTCCAAAGTCATTGAATAGCACTTCTGCATCCTATTGGTTGTAGCAAGTCAAAAGGCCAGCCCAGATTCTGCATCCTATTGGTCATAGCAAGTCAAAAGGCCAGCCCAGAATAGAAAATAGACTCCACCTCTGAATGGCAGAGGGAAAGGTGGTGTGAGGTACAGAAAAGGAGAGAAGTGATGGCAGCCATAGATTACTCCTTTGTGAAATTAGTAAAGAATACTTTATTCCAGTTCATCTAGGTGTGATGGATCACACCTATAATTCCAACACTTTGAGAGACCAACACAGAAGGATCATTTGAAGCAAGGAGTTCAAGAACAGCTTGAAAACACAGTAAGATACTGTCTCTCTATTTAAAAAAAAAAATTTTTTTTAATTAGCTAGATGTGATGGGCACCTGTGGTCCCAGCTACTCAGTAGGCTGAGGCAGGAGGATCACTTAAGCCCAGAAGTTTGGGGGTGTACTGAGCTGTGATCATGCCCCCTCACTCCAGGCTGGGTGAAAAAGTAAGATACTGTACAAGACATTAAAAAGTTAGATGTTTTTTGTCAGTTGGTCATTTGTTTTTGACTTTGCTTACCTTTGTGCATGTCTGTATCCGTGCATATGCCACATGGGGCATTCTAACACTTTGTTTTGCAACAATTGTAGATTCACAGAAATTGCACAGATACTACAGAGAAGTCTTGGTGTACACTTCACAGTTTCTACTACAACCGTAGTAGAATATCAAAATCCGGAAAATTGACACAGGTACAATGTATGTCATCTTATCACTTTTGTAGATTCAAAACCTTCTCAGTCAAGATACAAAAATGTTGGCTGGGCACCCATAGCACAGTGGTTTTGGCACCAGCCACATACACCGAAATTGGCAGGTTCGAACCCGCCAGCTAACCAACAATGGCAACTGCAACAAAAAATAGCCTGCTGTGTGGCAGATGCATATAGTCCCAGCTACTTGGGAGAAGGCAAGAGCCTTGAGCCCAAGAGTTTGAGGTTGCTGTGAGCTGTGACACCATTCCACTCTATTGAGGGCAACATAGTAAAGACTCTGTCTCAAAAAAAAAAAAGAAAAGATACAAAACTTTTCTATCCCCACAAAGATCTCCCTCTAGAGCAGTGGTTCTCAACCTTCCTAATGCCTCGAACCTTTAATACAGTCCAAAGGGGTCGCAACCCACAGGTTGAGAATTGCTGCTCTAGAGCCTTGTTTTTAAACCATTTTTATCTCACAGCGCACTTGAACTATAACTTCTGCAGTGCACCCAAATTATGTTGATCAAAAACAAAAAAAAAAGTAAAAAAAAAAAAAAGACTATACTTTGCTTTCAACTTCTTTCAAAAATGATTTAATTAATGATCTTTAAAATTTTTTGAGGCACACCCAAGATCCTCTCACAGCACAGGGGTTGAAATTATTGCTCTAGAGTCACCCTTTATGGTCACACACACTGCCCTCTCTGTGGCATCCCTAACCCCTGGCAACCCTCTTTTCTTTTCCATCATTGTAGAGGGTTGAATAGTGGCCTCCAAAAAAGATATGTTCAACTCCTCACCCCCAAAGCCTGTGAATATGACCTCATTTGCAAAATAGGTCTTTCTAGCTGGAATTAATAACATCATCCTCGCATTAAGGTGAGTGTCACATGTCACTTCTGACACTTCTTGCCAGGGCCCAGGACTGGCCAGGTCTCGGGCCCGGCTTAACTAGGTTCTGGACGCGAACCGCTAAGTTACCTTGCTCAGGTTCAGTTTCTCTTAGGTACCTGAGGGATGTCTGCTTTAGCTGGAGAGAGAGAGTCTTAGAGAGGATAAAGCAGTCGTCTTAGAAAGATAGATCTTAGTCTTTAGCAGAGCTTGTAATCTTCAGCAGAGAGACACCGTGCTGGTGTTCTGCAGGCAGGAGAGGAGACAGTCAGAGTAAGTAGGTCCGTGATAGAATGCACATGCTCCTTGACTGCCTTCTCTAGCCTAATATAAGGCTGATCTTGGACTTCTCAACACCACAGGTGTAGAGACTGCCAGTTCACCACTACTCTCATCTCACGAGCTCTCATGCTTGTTAGGAGAGCTGAATCCCTGTCCATGCCCTTTCCACCCAGGTGTTCCATTATTGAGCTATACAGGTATTTCTATAACTCTCACTCCTCCTAGCCATAGGCTATATGGGCTGCAACAGGTGAGCCCTGAGCAATGATGGGTATGCTTATGAAAGAAAGGCAAAAGGATGTTGTCTTATGAAAAAAAGGCAAAAGGATGTTGTCTCCTCAAGGAGGAGAAGGCAAAGTAAAGAAAGAGGCAGAGATTGATGTGCTGTGTCTAGAAGCCAACAAATGCCAAGGATTGCTGGCAGCCACCAGAAGCCAGGAGAGGGGCAAGAAACAAACTCTATCTCAGAGCCTTCCAATATCTTTTTTTTCTTTTGCAGTTTTTTTGGCTGGCTCCACGTTTGAACGCATCACCTCCGGTATATGGGGCTGGCACCCTATTCCTTGAGCCACAGGCACCGCCCCTAATATCTTGATTTCAGACTCTGGCCTCCAGAAATGTGAGAGAAGAAATTTCTACTGTTTTAACTCACCAAGGTTTGTGGTAATTTGTGATGGCAGCCCTAGGAAATGAATACAATCTCTATAATCCTGACATTTTGAGAATGTTACATAAGTGGAATCATGCAATATGTGACCTTTTTTCACTCATTATATTTTCCTGGAAACTCATCCAAGTTGTTGCAAGTGAAATAGTCCATTCCATAGTAGAAAATACCATAATTTACACAGCCATTCACACGCTAAGGAACGTCTTGGTTGTTTTCAATATTTGACTATTACAAATAAAACTGGTATGAACAACCATGTAAAGGGTTTTGTGCAAACGTAATTCTTCATTTCTTTGGGATAAATGTCCAGGGGTGCAATTACTATGTATATATGTTCAGTTTTATAAGAACTATCAAACTATTTTTTAGAGAGGCTATACCATTTCACATTTCCACCAGCAATGCATAAGTGATCGAGTTTCTCTGCATCCTCACCAACATTTGGTATTATGCTGTGTTTTATTTTAGCTGTTCTAACAGGTGTATAGTGATATATCATCACAGCCTTCATTTGCATTTCCCTATTGTCTAGTGATGTTGAATATCTTTTCATGTGTTTATTTGCCATCTATATATCTTCCTTAGTGAAATGTCTCTGCATCTTCTGCCCATTCTCTAATTGAATTTTTTCTGTTGAATTTTGAGAGTACTTTATATACAGTACTCTAAATATGAATCCTATATGGTCTACAAATATTTTCTTCCAACCTATAGCTTATCCTTTCTCTTTTTTTGCAGTTTTTGGCCAGGGCTGGGTTTGAACCCACCACCTCCAGTATATGAGGCTGGTACCCTACTCTTTTGAACCACAGGTGCTGTCCTGTCCTTTCTTCTTCTTCTTTTTTTTTTTTTTTTTTTTTTTTGAGACAGAGTCTTAAGCTGTCACCCCTAGGTAGAGTGCCATGGTGTCACAGCTCACCATGTTGCTTCGAGCCCAGCAACCTCGAACTCTTGGGCTCAAACAATCCTCTTGCCTCAGCATCCCAAGTAGCTGGGACTACAGGTGCCCACCACAACACCCAGCTATTTGCTCAGGCTGGTCTCCAACTCCTGAACACAGGCGATCCGCCCACCTCCGCCTCCCAGAGTGCTAGAATTATAGGCATGAGCTACGCCAAAGCTTGGGGACTCACTCTTGGTCAGACTGTTCTCAAACTCCTGAGCTTGGGCAATCCACCTGCCTCAACCTCCCAGACTGCTAGGATTACAGGCATGAGCAGAGTTTTATTTTTATTTATTTATTTATTTATTTATTTATTTTTTGAGACAGAGCCTCAAGCTGTCACCCTGGGTAGAGTGCCGTGGCATCACAGTTCACAGCAACCTCCAACTCCTGGACTCAAGCAATTGTCCTGCCTCCGCCTCCCAAGTAGCTGAGACTACAGGCACCCACCACAACGCCTGGCTATTTGTTGGTTGCAGCTGTCATTGTTTGGCAGCCCGGGCTGGATTCGATGTATGTAGCTGGCGCCCTAGCCACGTGAGCTACAGGCACCGAGTCCTTGTCTTTTCTTCTTAACAGAGTCTTTCACAGAGCAAACTTATAAAACTTTGTTTTGATGAAATCTGATTTATTATTTTTTTTTTATGAATTGTGCTTTCAGCGTCATGTTTATGAAATCCTTACCAAGGTCTAGCTCTCGAAGATTTTCTCATACATTACCTCTTGAAAGCTTTATAGTTTTACATTCTTTTTTTTTTTTTTTTTGTGACAGAGCCTCAAGCTGTCACCCTGGAAAGAGAGCCATGGCATCACAGCTCACAGAAACCTCCAATTCCTGGGCTCAAGCGAGTCTCTTGCCTCCGCCTCCCAAGTAGCTGGGACTACAGGCGCCCGCCACAACGCCCGGCCATTTTTTTTTTTTTTGGTTGCAGCTGTCATTGTTGTTTGGCGGGCCGGGGCTGGATTCGAACCCACCAGCTCAGGTGTACGTGGCTGGTGCCTTAGCCCGTTGAGCCACAGGCGCCGAGCCTATAGTTTTACATTCTACACGTGAATCTGTAATGCATCTTGAGTTAATTTTGTGTCAGGTGTGAGGTTAGGCCAAAGTACTTTTTTGCCTATGGATATCCAATTGTTCTGGTGTCGTTTGGGGAACTATCCTTCCTGTGTTGAATTGCTTTTTTACCTTTGTCAAAATCACTTGGCCATACGTATCTGGGGCTATTTCTGGACTTTTTTTTCTGTTCCATTGATTCTTCCACCAAAAATATCACTCTATCTTGATTATTATAGTTAAATGTCTTGGATTCAGGTAGAATGATTCCTCCTATTTTATTCTTTGTTTTTTTATTTTATTTTATTTTGGTTTTTTTGAGGCAGGATTTCACTCTGTCATCAACCTGGAATTCAGTAGCACAATCATAGCTCTTAGTAACTTCAAACTCCTAGGTTCAAACAATCCTCCTGCCTCAGCCTCCCAAGTAACTAAGACTATAGGTATATACCACAACACCCAACTAATTTTATATATACATAATTTTTTTTTTGAAATGGAGTCTCACTATGTGGTGTAGGCTTATCCCGGACTCCTAGCCTCAAGCAATCCTCCGACCTCATCCCCACAGTGCTGGGATGATAGGCATGAACCATTGCATTCAACTTATTCTTCTTATTCAAAATTGTTTTACCTATTCTAGTTCCTTTTCCTTTCCATTTAAATTTAAGAATACTCTAGTATTATAGTTTAAAAAAAAAGAATAGTCTATATCTACTAGAAAGTCTTGCTGAGATTTTGACAGCAAATCATGCTAAACCCATATATCAATTTGGGGAGAATAGACATATTTACTATGCTGAGTCTTCTAATCTATATTGTCTCCCCATCTATTTAGATCTTCTTTGATGACTTTCATGAGAATTTTCTAGTTTTCAGCATGTAAAACTTGTACGTGTTTTGTTAAATTTACACCACATATTTTTAAGCTATGATAAATGTTATTGAATTTTAATTTCACTGTCTATGCATTCATTGCCAGCAATAGAAATACAATTAATTTTGAATTTATTTATTAGTTATAGCAGTCTTTTATAGATCACTTGGGATTTTCTACGTAGACCCTATATGTCGTCTATAAATAGGAACAGTTTTATTTCTTTCTTTCCAATGATATAGCTTGTATTTCTTTTTCTTGACTTAATTGCACTGGCTGGAACTTTGAGTAGTATGTTGAATAGCAGTGGTTAGCAAAGTCATCCTTGCCTTGTTCAAGATCTTAGGTGGAAAGCATCCAATCCTTCATCATTTAACATGATATTCACTAGATTTTTTTGTAGATGTTCTTTATCAAGTTGAAGAAGTTCTCATCTATGACTTGTTACCTGAGAGGGTTTTTTAAAAATATAAAATAGCTTTATTTAAAGATTCCGTAAAATGAGTTACTTTTAACCAACATACAGGCTAATATGAAGATCTCAATTGCTAGACATGCAGATTGTTTAACAGGAATGAACTTGTTCTAGCATGTATGGGCTCCATGCATCTTGCTAGATTGTTACATTTCTTCCCATATGAAAACTTTCCCTATCACCTACCATTCTTTTTCATATTAAGTCTCCTTTTACACCTCATTCTTTTTTTTTTTTCTTTTTTTTTTTTTTTTTTTTTTGAGACAGAGCCTCAAGCTGTCACCTGGATAGAGTGCTGTGGCATCACAGCTCACAGCAACCTCCAATTCCTGGGCTCAAGTGAGTCTCTTGCCTCCGCCTCCCAAGTAGCTGGGACTACAGGTGCCCGCCACAACGCCCGGCCATTTTTTGGTTGCAGCCATCATTGTTGTTTGGCAGGCCTGGGCTGGATTCGAACCCGCCAACTCAGGTGTATGTGGCTGGCACCTTAGCCCGTTAAGCCATAGGCGCTGAGCCACATTTCATTACAAATCTATTTTTTAATCTAAATTTATAAACTCTGTCCAAATAAAAGCCTTTGAGGCCTGATTTTGCATACAGATAGCACTCATTATAATCAGCAACATTAACTGATATGCAAACATACAAATGTTATGTTATGGGCTTTTGAGACTTAACTGAGAAGACAGAGCGAGAAATGCTATAAATGACATTACAGCAGATGAACTGGAATACAGATGGTATATTATGTAAAAGTATAGTATCAATTAAATTTGCTGACATTGATAATTGTACTATGGTTATGTAAAAAATATCCTTATTCTTAGGAACCACGCTGTGGTAAAGGACCATACTGTAGGCAATTTATTTTAACTTGGGGAGTAGGGGCACAAATGATAACAATCAGTGAACTTGGGTAAAGAGGCTCTTGTACATTCTTACAACCCCTGTAGTTTGAAATTATTTTCAAATGAAACAAAAAAGTACATCATATAAATGTTGAGATATACATATATATCAATTACCTAGTCATTTCTTCTTCCAGCATTTTGCCTGGATTTAACAGTGACAATGAAAAATTCACTAAATGAAAACAAAACAAAAGTAAAACATTTTTAAAAGATTGAATTATTAATAGCAAGAAATAAAAATAAAATTCTAAGCCTCTCAAATGACTGAACATACCCCATCTTGGTCAAGGGGATCCCAAAGAAACATTAAAACTGAGTTCCTAGTCATGATGGGATAGAAGACTGGACACACTTCATTATACCCTCCCCTTCCCTAATCATGGTTAGGCTTTCTTCTGTAAGGGTTAAACAGAAAACCAACCCATTGGAAAGACCTGCTCCACTGCTGACTTCAACCAACTTCATGACTGGCCCTCCCTTTTTGTGATATAACTGACCAGTATTCCTTCTTTTTTTTTTAATAATTTTATTAAATCATAATTGTGTACATAGTATTCCTTCTTGATAAGAGACCACCAATCATGGAGTGGTTCTGGTCTACAGAGAATGAGCAGAGAGAGTTTTCATGAACTTTGCTTTACCTTTTGATATCAGAGGGCTGAAAACTTGGTCCTTGGATCATCCTAACACCACTATTTTTTAAACCAGGGTCCAATAAAGGAGTGTGAAGTTTAATTGTGCATGTGTATATTTCTCTTTCATAAATATTAATGACTCTTCCTACCGCATATTAAATACATATATTTGGCCAACCCATTCAAAATAAATTCTTCTTCTCTCTTTTTCTTTCTTTCTTTTTTTTTTTTCTGTGAGACAGTGTCTCTCTCTGTCACCCTGGAGTAGAGTGCTATGGCATCATAGCTCATAGCAACCTCAATCTCCTCGGGGCCAGCAATCCTCTTCCCTCTTACCTAAGCATCTGAGTAGCTGGGACTATTATGCCTGCCACCACACCCAGCCAGTTTTTCTATTTTCAGTAGAGACAGTCTCGCTGTTGCTCAGGCTGGTCTGAACTCCTGAGCTCAGGAGATCCACCCACCTCAGCCTCCCAGAGTGCTAGGATTACAGGTGTGAACCACCGTACCTGGCCTGTTCCCTTTACCATTCCCAAGAACTGTTTGGTTTTGGCTTTCAGCTATGCTTCTCACATGTAAAATGGCCAGACTACATGCTGTAATTTTTATAAGAAATAGAACTCTCCTTTCTAAATTTGTGAACCTCATCATTCTTCAGTTGACAACAAAAGATTTGTTAAGAATCGAAATATATGAAAGCTGGTAGTGCCTGTGGCTCAAGGAGTAGGGAGCCAGCCCCATATACTGGAGGTGGTGGGTTCAAGCTAAGGAAAAGAATGATATATATATATATATTTTTTTTTTTTTTT